>JABBEO010000003.1:1209823-1263420 GCA_012851205.1 Torulaspora pretoriensis
GCGTAATTGATCAGGCCTGTCATGATGCCCAGGTCTTTTTTCCACTTTTTAGTAATCAGCAAATTGCCTGGATCGCAGTAAGCCTCTAGCACAGGCTCCTCAAGCTGATCCAGTAGCGGCTCACCGCCTGTGACCTCGTTCAGAGCATACTGCTCTTCGTCCAGTACCTCTTTCTCCACACAATCGGCATCTAGTGGTTCAGATAGAAGCTTTAACACCCAAAAGCATACACCGCTGGCGTTTGGTAGTATGGAGGAGAACTCGCATAACGATAGACCACACATCAGCGTAAACACTACTCCAATCACCAGCCCATATATAATCAACACCGGGCCGCCACTGTATAGGCCTGCCACTAGAGATGAGGAGACACCTAGCCAAGAGCTTGTAAGTGAAAAGGCAATACCTAGAAGTGACAACCAATTGAACTTGGTAAATTTCCCGGTCATTTCAGAGGTTTAAAGGTAATTGGTTGTCTAGCGATGAGAGCAAGTCCCGTTGAACTCATGGCTGGTTTTATACCATGAAGTTTCTGTTGGGGAAACTTCTTAATCAATGATTGATCATTCAAGTATGCTGCACATTGTTAATGGCGGGATATGTTGCAAGATGACTCCTGAGTCATCCTGACTACAGACATGAAAAATTATATAGTCAATACCTCCAAGGCAGGTATGAAGTCAGTAGCCGACTCAAGTGAACTGCATGTCTCAACCTCTGCCAGAATTTTGAGACCATAATCTTTAAAAACTTGAACATTACCAGGATTTTTAACACCATTAACTACAACTCCGAGGATATGGTCACTTAGTCCTTCTCTTTCCAGGTATTTCATTGTGAGAAGGGTGTGATTCAACGTTCCTAGACCGCTTCTCGCGACTACTACTATTTTAAATGGACGACCAGTGCTGTTGATCGCTAGATACTTCATAAGGTCGGTCATTGTTTCCAAGTTTTTTGTAACTGGAACTAATACACCGCCGGCGCCCTCGACAATTAGCGGTGCGTCGCCACTTTCTTGTGGAATTTCGAAATCGGTGATTTCAATGTCGACATCCGGTTCAAAGTCCATTGCCTTGTAGGGCGACAATGGCTTCTGTAACTCATACCGGGGCGCGAATATCTTAGGATTCCAAGAAGGCGCGCAATTTGCACTCTTGACAGTCGAGCTGTCCCCGAGATCGGACTCAATTCCTGTTTGAACAGGTTTCCAGTAGTTAGCTCTCCATTTTTTCACCAACAAAGTCGAAATGAAGGTCTTGCCAACATCAGTATCAGTACCGGTCACGAATATAATGGGCTGTGGCATAATTATTCTCCCGCAACCAGGTTCTACATGAATAAAATGAGAGTAGAGCCGAATTGACTAGTTAGCTCTCTTCTTATACCACATCTGAAGCAAACAATTCGAAACACTGCGTGCGTGTGCTGTTCTTTATGATGCTTTCTTTACTGAGTCATGTTGGGTAGTTTAACTTAAAGATGATTCATTTTCTTGAAATTAATAGAGAATCAACAAATTCAAACTAAAAAATGGTGGTTCGACAAATAATCAATCGTGCAATGTCATTCGTTTGTTAAGGCGAGATCAGACTTCAGATGCTTAGCACTTCTCGCATGCAGTTTGAATCATTCGAAAATGACTCTCACTAACGCTGTTAAAATCTATTGATCTGTCCGATTGAATAACTCGATTTCCATGTTTCAGCGTATTTAAAGTGGTCACTCGAAAATGTGACCAGGGATCTCCCTCACAGAAACGTACAACAATGCAGTTCAGTTCGAGAGTTAATGCTCTGTTGAAATATGATAAGGATCATATATGGCACCCATATACTTCCATGACCAATCCCATGATGGTTTATCCCGTAAAAGAAGCCATAGGATGTGAAATGGTATTAAACACTGCTGATCCACAAGACCACGTTATGATTGATGCTATGTCTTCGTGGTGGTGCGCCATTCACGGGTATAATAATGAAGAAATCAACGAGGCGCTGGTCACTCAGATTAGCAAAATGTCTCACGTTATGTTTGGTGGGCTTACCCATGAACCAGCAATTAGTCTGGTACAAAAGCTACTGAAGCTGCTTGATCATCGAGAGTTACAACACTGCTTTTTAGCCGATTCAGGATCCGTTGCTATGGAAGTTGCCATGAAGATGGCTCTACAATACCAGTTCAGCCTGGTTCCTAACGGAGATAAATCTTTCAAAAAGACTAAATTTCTGACGATCTCAAGGGGATACCATGGGGACACCATTGGTGCAATGAGCGTCTGTGATCCACATAATTCCATGCATTCAATTTACGCAGGCTACGTGGCTGATAACATATTTGTTGCAGGACCACCTACAATTCCAACCTTGCCTACCTCCAATATATTCAAGGAGAACAAACATGCATTCAGTGACAAAGTAACCTTTGATGCGGAGTGCATTAAACTCTTAAGCTCTGAATTAAGGAACAGAAATCAAGAAATTTGTGCTGTCGTACTTGAACCCCTTTTGCAAGGCGCAGGTGGCATGAGACTATATCACCCACAGTTTTTGATTGAAGTCAGGAAGCTTTGCAATCTTTATGACGTCCCTCTTGTCATGGACGAAATTGCTACAGGCTTTGGCCGTACAGGTGCAATGTTTGCATTTCACCATTGTAAGAAGTATCAAGAGGAATTGGGAATTCCAGCTGATTCCCAGGTGGACGTCTTCCCAGATATAGTTTGCGTCGGAAAGGCTTTGACTGGAGGCTACATGACTCTGAGCGCTGTTGTTACCACCACTAGGATTGCAACGACAATATCCAACCCCGAACTGCCTACGGGCGGCTGTCTCATGCATGGGCCGACATTTATGGGGAATCCTCTGGCCTGTGCCGCCGCGAATAAATCATTGGACATACTTTTACGTGGTGATTGGAAATACCAGGTTGAACGCATTGAGAAGCAGCTGTTTGTTGGGCTATACAAAGCGGTGATTGCAGACGATATCATCAGTTCAGTGGTCTCTGACATTAGAATAACTGGGGCTGTCGCTGTGCTGGAACTGCGGACGGCTGTCGATTCCTCATGGTTCCACCACAAATTTGTGTCGAAAGGTGTTTACGTCAGGCCATTCAGGAACTTATGCTACATTATGCCTCCATATATCATCTCCGATGAGCAGCTATGCAAAGTAACACTGGTTATAAGGGAGGTGTTAACAGAGTGGGCTCAAAAGTTGTCAGCAGAAGCTGAACTCAGAGGTTGAAGGCACAATCTTTCACTCAATCTGCCTGTCGATCGATGAACTTAATTTCGATGGGCAAGTATCTTTTGTCTAGTTCAATAGATACGCGAAGTGCTAACAGAGCACTATAGTATGGTAACAGTGCTCTACAATTTTAAGCTCTACTGAAAGGACATTTCTGTCGGACAATTGTCGCGAAGCTTCTTGGATATCGAGTTATTGTACGATTACTGATTGAGGAAGTACAGGCCGGCAAAGACGAGTGAAAATTATTCTTTAAAATCTAGAGTCTGGAAAGTGCGTAGCTGATTCATTCTTGCCTCGTTAGCGCCTTCCACTTACGGACTAATTTATATTCGAGAGAAGATTTGGAATCTTTCGAGTCGATTTGAAAGAGTATCAAGCTTTCGCTCTTCCAAAACCGAGCGATCTTGGCTGAGATAAGAACGGTCACCTTATCGCAAGACAGACCGTCAACAGATACAAACAGTAGATCCTGGACCCTGGACAGAATTATCAACTTACGTGCAAGAATGAGTAGGATAGGACGGCCAAGACAAGAATCTCATCTCAGATTCGGGTGGACGACCGGATCTGAAGACTTAAGCAATACCGAGATACGTGCTGTTCAAACACTCCATTATCGTACACAAATCCCCTAAACAAACCCAGTTATAGGTCACAACTCTAGAGCTGACTCTGGAAAATGAGCTTTTAAGATACTGTCTCAGAGTGCCTGCAAGGGTGCCCGATGGACAATCGTTTACGCATAATTACACTTTCTGATAAGCGTTCAATCTAAAAACATGCTTTCTTGCAACTCTATTATGTAAATTAAACTGATCCGCGTCCAGGGTTCTTCACAAGAAACTACACATCTAGCGCAAGTGTCCTGTTCAGCTCCGCACAAGATAAGCTTTCGTTGGGGGTGTTTCTATCTCTGTTCCGTATCTCGTTTTCAAGTTCGCTGTTAATTGTCCATTATCACCATCAAGAAACTGTCAGAGACACCTCAGCTTGACTCTTGCTGCTACCTGTAAGAGCAAGCTAGAGTAACATACGTATCAAGAGGCTGCTTGTTTACACTGACTATAGACAGCGCCCAAAACTTTTCTTTTATTGGTCATCACTAGATCGTTTGTGAACGAAAATTAGGTTCCGTTGTCCGGATGCCTTCAAGAAGGTTGCATCAGTGGGAATGTATTATCTTGATGGCTGTTTTGGTCCCGTTGTTTGTTATCTTGGCATCGAGCCGATAAGATAAGTAAGCATTATCAGCGCGCAGCGCGAAACGGGCAATTCCGGACGCTCGAAGCTCGAGATCTAAGTGCTCGAGAGTACTTGGCATAGAAAGTGCTTGGCAAAGAGAAGAAAAGTTCAAAGACAGTAAATTCCTATCTTGAATTTGACTCCGATTAGCATCGACCCTTCCTTCCGGCGCCTATAGCGCATATCTTGATTAATAGCTAGATTGTAGATATGATATAGCCTAAATCTCCTTGTCTAGGGTCCAGGGACTGCATGTACAGCTTTTGCATATAAGAATGGAACATTTGAAATAAGATTTTGGTCCCTGGTAGTTCCAAATCACAAAGAAATCAGCATTGATTTTTAATCATGGACGAGAAAACTGATCGTATCGTCAACTCATCGACAGGTTCTTCATCGGAGGACATTCAAGCAGACGTGGAACACGTTCTTTCATTCACTGAAAAGAATATTGGTACGAAAGATGTCATTACCTCTATAATAAGTCCCAATGGTAACGAAGTTATTGTGGATGGTGATGTGGACGAGGCTATGAAACTGGCTTTCAAGGCAAAGAACGTTGTGCTGACCCCGGAGGAAGACAAAAAATTGGTGCGCAAGATCGATTTATGCATGTTTCCCTTGATGTGCATTCTATATGCCATTCAATTCATGGACAAGACCACGAACGGTAATGCGGCCGTCATGGGTCTCAGAACTGACTTGCATATGCACGGCTCGCAATATTCTTGGGTTGGTTCTGCTTTCTACTTTGGATATTTGGGTGGTCTGTTTATCCTGCCACCTCTAATGCAGAAGAGCAAGTATTTGATCAAAACTCTATCAACGATTATTGTTTTGTGGGGAATGGTTCTAGCACTTCACTCGGCACCTAGTGTCAACTATGCTTCCTTTATATTTCTAAGATGCTTACTAGGTTTCCTAGAAAGTGCCATCACACCTGCGTTTACTATTATCACCTCCCAGTACTGGAAGCAGGAGGAACAATTTTTAAGAATCTGTATTTGGTTCGGATTCAATGGTTTCGGTGGTATTTGGGGGAATGCCATGGCATATGGTCTTTACACTAGAGGATCCACTTACTCTATCGCTCCGTGGAAGGTGCTTTTCATAGTAACCGGTTGTATTACTATTTTTGTCGGCGTCTTGATGGCTTTCCACCTACCAGACTCTCCTGATAAAGCTTGGTTTTTGACCGAGCGTGAAAAGCTCTTGTTAGTCCAGAGAATCAGAGGTAACCAACAAGGTTTCGGTAACCATCATATTAAAAAAAAGCAGATCAAAGAAGCCTTCTGCGACCCAAGAACGTGGTTATACTTCCTTTTCTCTTTCTCCAACAACATTCCTAATGGTGGTTTGACCAATTTCATGTCTATTCTTTTCAAAGAGGATTTTGAATACACTACCAAGGAGACTTTGCTGATCGGTATGGTTCCAGCCGCTGTGGAGTGGGTGGGTGTCCCAATATTTGGTTTAGTTTCCTACTGGTGCTTCATCCGTAAGATAAAGTTTTTGGGCGGCAGACTTGTGTGGTCTTTCTTCGCCATCGCAATTGTTTTCGTAGGAACCTGCATGTTAGCATTTGCCAGTAAGGACAAGCACGCTAGACTAGCTGGTGTTTTCCTACAATACCTGGCACCCGTTGCCTTCATCTGCGTGTTGGCAAGCGTTTCTGCCAACACGCTAGGTTACACAAAGAAATGGACAGTCTCATCAATCAATTTGGTCGGTTATTCTGTCGGAAACTTGGTCGGCCCAAAAACATTCGACAAGAAGCCATACACTGGAGCTAAAATCGCTATGGTTGTTTGTTATGGTGCTTGCTTGGTAATCCTAGCAGCGTTATACTTCTTGAATTACAGGGAGAACATGAGAAGAGACAAACTAGCCAGAGAGACGGAACAGCCACAAATTGAGAACATAGAATTCGCAGATTTGACTGATTTCGAGAATCCTCACTTCAGATACGTCCTGTAGGGTCAGCTCTATGAATTTCATGGTAAAGGGCCGAGTTTGACACTTGACACACGAGCAGGGAATGGCAATCTAAAGCTTTTTACCAACAGGTATGAACTCCATCTTATGGTTGTCTAATTCTTCGCAGTGAGCTCTTTGACCATTGTTTAATTCGTCTTCCTATATAGCTCCACTTCCACTTGCTTAGTGGTTCAACTTTAATAATGCAATAGTACATTTCGACTCCCTTATTTTAGCTCCAGTTGAAGTAGCACAGGTCGGCGTATGTTTTGGGCAATGTGGCAGATAACGATACCTGAAATAGCCTTTAATCCACCAGGAAACTGCTAACGGGTTAAAATATCTTTATCAAGGGTGCCTTGATTATGTCTCTATAGACAGAATACATCTGCCAAGTCGACCCATTAACTCCCAAGGGATTTTCCCAGAGTAGGATACTAACTCCATGCCTCTAGGATCTGTTTTAATGGTGGCATGCAGATAGTCTACCGCTACCGTATGACCTCAGAACAGGCTATGCCGCTGATATGATTGCAAGTCGACCGAAAACCACCGAACAAGCGGACTTAGTTGTTCAGAATTGCTCGCTTAAGCGACGTCGATCGTCCGCCGAATAACGAAAGCGGGTTGAATCAATTGAATGATAAGTTCAAGTTCAAGAATATAAACATCTGTGGGAACTGAAATGAGTAGAGGACGCTAGCTCGCTTCCTATAAGGACAGTGAAAAAAAACCTGCTCGTAATGAGAAGTAACTTATTGCCTCCTCTTCGCAGACGAATGTGCCCAAAGGCTGTAGAGGGAAGCGGTATCCTGCTGAAAACACCTACCCAATGAATGGGTGCACGATTTTGACCAAGTATGATCGCTTTTAGCTAAGCGAACTGCACTGTTTGGACATGCGCAAGAAAATTATACTACACCTTTGTTTTGGGATGATGAATTTCCAAGACTGTCTAGCGAGGTCAAGGACCCTTTGCGGACCCTCTTGGCACCCTGTCAGGGCCCTAGTTAAGACCCTCTACATCGATGGCTGCATGAAAAAAATCAACCTCAAGGGTATCGAATTAAGTCTAAGCTCCATGTGGATTCTGCCTAGTACGGAAATTCTAAGGTTGAAATGGTGCTGAAGGGCACTTGAAGGTTTATTTACTCTCGCCGAAGCCAGATGAAGCGCTGATTGGCAGGTAAATACCCTAGGGATCACGCAAAATTCCCAGAATTAATCGGTGAACCAAGTTTATACGCTGAGATCGGTGTGTCTGCGTTTCAAATGAACGAGTATGGCCTTGCCATAGTAAAGGAATTGATCTATAAAAGGATGCCTTTTTACAGTTCATAGAATTTCTTGGATATGGACGAGAACACAAACAAAAATGAAGCTTTCCACTTTCTCGTTGCTTGCTTTTGCTGGTCTAAGTGAAACCTTGGCTGCTCCTGTATACAACTCCAATTCTTCTGTTGAGTTGGAGGTGACACTAGCCGATAGTGTTTCTGGATGGGCCAGACCTGTCTTCCCTGAAATTTACCATACATGCAATGCCACTAATGCCAGGATGCTAAATGCTGCTTTCCGTGACTCTGTAGAAGCTACCGCATTTGCCAAGGAAAGGCTATTGGACTACGGCGTCGACGACGTATACTACAAGAGATGGTTCGGAAATGGAAGCGTCTTCACCGTCATGGGTGTCCTGGACCATTTGGTTGAATCTTCTAAAGACAGCGTGCTGTTCAGGTGTGACGACGTCGATGGTTTGTGTGCTGAAAATCCGGACTACTACGCCGGCCACCATCGCTCTTCTGCTCCCTCAGAAACAGTCATCTGTGATTATTTCTATGTGTCCAAGAAGCCATTGAATACTATATGCTTCGACGGTACCATTGTTGATGTTGGTCCAAAACATTATGCTGGTATTGACTTGTTGCACCGTTACTTACATGTTCCTTCTTTGAGTCTGGACGGCTACGTTGGCGAATACGCTGAAGGCCTAGAAGAAGTCGTGGAGTACGCAGAAAACAATGCAACCTACGCTGTCAGGAACACTGACAACTACCTATACTACATTGCAGATGTCTACGCCTCTTCCGTCAATCCAGGCGGATGTCTAGGTGACATCTAGCTTGGGACTTACCGACCCGAAACATTCGAGAAATGACATTTATTTTCGTTCTTTAGCATAGGCCTTTAGTGCCCTTCGTCTATTTTTCCTTTATCATATAGTCTGCGTTCGTAATAATGAATTCTGATATACAATGCATCCGTCAGTTAATGATTACTTCTTCCCGCAACCATTGTCACAGATTTGGGTGGACCATGCCCTCGAAGATTGATCAATGGTCCGCACCTTGATTGCTCGGTCAGTAATGTTTGGCGGTTGAACCGCGCCATCCTGCTACTGCCCTAACTGTTGGAGCCGCACCAGTCCTATGGCGAAACTATTATAAAAATACCATAAAAACATAGAATTAAGTCATGCACTAATGTTGTGGAAAACGTCCTAATTGTACGTTGCACCAAGACTTTATTGTCTGGATTAACGTACCTTTCGAGTGAGCATTCGGTAAATCAAGAAGATGCTTCCTCAACATGCTCGAGCTTAGACTTAGAGTCACCGCTTAATTTCTTTTCGAACTCTCCTGTCACCATTGGCAAGGTGGGGACGTATGATGCAGTCTGCCAGGCTGGAATGTTGTCAGCCCACATTTGGTCAATCTCCTCCAAGGTCTTGCCCTTTGTTTCAGGAAACATAAAGAAAGTCTGAACAGTGAGCGCCACGCAGAACACACCAAATATGATGTATGTCTGCCATGAGATGTTCTGGAAAGCTTTGGGAACGAACATTGCTAGGGCAAAGTTGAAAGACCAGTTAACAGCTGCGCACAACGCTGAACCTTTGGCACGCTCCATATTATTGAAGATTTCAGAGCAGTATATCCAGATACCAATACCCCAAGTTGGAGCGAAAGAGCAAACAAACAGGTACGATGAGGCAATCACTCCACGAGCCGCAGGGGCCTGACTTGTTGGAATGCTAATTGTAACCGTCGTGTCTCCGTCGAAACCATCGGGTTCTGGAACCGAGTAGTCCGCTAGCAGACCCGCTACAGTGAAAAGCCAGATAAGCATCAATATGCCTCCCGTGATCAAAACAGGTCTTCTGCCTACCTTGTCCACCAAAAATAGGGCAGGTATGGTCATCACTACATTCAATACGTACTGAATGGAACCAGAAACCAAAGCAGTTGACCCAGTGTACCCAGCCATTCTGAAAATGTAGACAATGTAATACATCATCACGTTCATTCCACATAACTGTTGCCACATTTGAGCTGAAACTCCGACTATTGTCTTCCTAATGGTCTTTTTCCGAAACAGATTCCTATAGCTGAAGTTGACAGCCTGCTTATCGATCATGACCTGCTCCTTGATTTCTTCGACTTGTAGCCTGACAAACTCGTCTTCACGATCACCTTTAGCTGTAATACGAGCAACAATGTCAAAAGATTCCTCCCAGCGACCATGGTTTGCAAGCCATCTAGGAGACTCAGGCAGAAAGAATGTGGCCACTAAAAGGATAAATCCTGGGATCATCTGTAAGCCCCAGGTAATGCGGAAAGACGCTGTCCCGTTGATGTAGTGGCAACCAAACCCGATGTAAAAGAGAATCATGATACCAACAGTAACGCTCAGTTGGAAAAGTCCACAAATCGTCCCTCTGATTTTAGGTGGAGCCACCTCGGAGCAGTAAACGGGCGCAATCGATGATCCAAACCCAATACCCATACCACTAATGATCCGGCCAACAATCAGCATAGCTTGATCCTGGGAAGCGCATTGTATGATCGAGCCAATGATCCACAGAACAGAACATATGTGAAGCGAAAAGCGCCGACCAAAAGCGTCAGAAAAGCTGGGAGATACCAGCGATCCCAACAAAGATCCCCCAGCCATTGACGCAGTAATACCACCTTGCGCCGTGGAACCAGGATGATTAAAATACTCCTGATAGTGACTCGTTCCTATCATGGACGACATGGACGAGATATCGAACCCGAACATCAAACCCGAGATACAGGCCACCACGCCGATCACATACACATTGTAGATTTTTGGAAATTTATCGTACAGCCGTCCATGATATTCAACATTTCCTAATGTTAACTTTTCTTTGAGAGTCATTGTACTTGCTACTCCTATCGCATACAAGCCTGATTATCCGAGGTACTTCTGCCCATTTTTAAACCTTTGAAGAACTCTTTACTGGACGTGCTAACTGTTCAAAGCCTTCTACCGGAATTACGGCCTCACGCTGATGACCAAATGTTGATGGACCACTGTGCTCCGAGCGACCGACTTCAATGCTTTGAAATTCCTCATTCTCATCTCAAGTTCTTGACTGCAGTTCTTGACGCCGGTTCCTACCCCAGTTCCATATGCCCTGCTCCAGTTCCCTTCCTTGCCCAGTTCCTTGGCGTATAGCCGTGCCCACTCCCCGGCACTCTGTGGTCCGACGGGTCTCCAGTCGACCACCTAGATCAATACGCGATGACGCGGGGCTTGATTGTGTCAAAACGCAGTGTTTTCTTCCTAAACCTGTTCCTACATGATTAGACACCCGTATTTGAAGGCTCGAAGGCTGACGGTTGTTTAACAATCGTGCCCTCTTCGGACTAGAATCTTACGCAGGAGGGGCAAGATTAGCGCAACGTAGTCTCTTTAGCAGTTTATAGCGTGATCGATGGAGCGAGCTTGTTCTTAGTTGCACAGAAGAGCAGAGCTGGTGAACGTCAGTTCCTCGAGGTGGGATGGTGGGTCAGTCTTGAGTTCCATAAGATGACTGCGCCTGGATGAATCCGCGAGGGACATACAGGGCTAAAACCCACCACTGCCATCAAATGCTCACAGATGTACTTGATCATGATTTTCATTGCTATGTTGAAGTACCCGTCGGACACCGAAGAGCTCTTTGAACAGCGATATAGGAATTAATGGCAGGCCTCGACGTAAGGCTCGGGACAGAATTCGCCAACCTGTTCGTGCAGAGCCAACCGTGCAGAGCCAATCGTGCTCTGGAAGAATGTGTTGCTTCCACTGGAAAGTTCTAGGAAAATTAGCCATAGGAGGGAATTTTGTAGTCGAACATTAGGACTCAAAGGTCTTCTTCCGGCTCTTTGACTTCGCAAAGTTCCTTGATAACCTTCATCACGGGTACTGTAGCACACCCTAAGCAACAATTGATGCTGATTGCCCATAAATTAGGAGAAGAAACCAAGATGTAAGCTAGCTATTCATTTCCTCTTCCTTGAAGCAGGCTATCTGCCTGAAGCGGAAAAGCGAGTACACTTTCGAAGCCTCGAACAAAATCGAAAATAGGGTTCGTAAGGTTCGAGTTACTTGCTAGCTCATAGTGTTGCTGAACCAGCAGAGTTACTTCTGCAAGATTTACCCGATCTCTTGTCATGAACCCTTAGAACTCTCTCCGCTCGAGCCTTTTGTTTGGAGGAGTCTTTTGTCGTTGGTGTAGATGGTATATAGTGCAGTAAATCAGTACCATTATTGCCTTGAAAATTGCCAAATTCCTGTACGTACGATGCCCTTTCGAGATTTGATGATAGCGACGGCTTTGAACAAAACTACAATGTCCATTGTCTCCAAACTCATCTTTGGGAGCCACCAACTAACAGATTCACTACAGGACAGCCAAGAATCGAATGATTACTACCTCGCTTGTCGAAGCGAGCTTTAGCGAGTTTCTGCCAAACCATTTTTATTAGTTATTTAAGTTCTTATGAAGAAGACGGTCGTCTTTGTGGCCTACATAGATTAGAACATTACTAAACAGCTTGGACTTCAATAAGGCATTCCCGTTGGTTGCAGGTTGGAAAACTAGACAAAGTTTGTCATCAGCAGAGCCATTGGGTGCCAATTTGTTTGCCATGGGATCCTCTCATAATGTCTTGTGAGATAATTGTGAAATGACTTTCTCCATATAGCCTGCTCGAGGTAATAGGGGAATGATTGCACCAAAGTTGAACTACAGCTGCCATTGGGAGTCACTGTGACGAACTATTGTTTTTGTTTACTCTGGGCGCTCAACAAAGTGTTTAGTAAGCGCATGTTGGGACAAGTCGTGAATGGGTCTAACAAGGACGTGAGCTCATTTGTAAGCCAGCTACAACTACCCTTGGGATACATTGGTATAAGAGAGGCATAATGATGTTAAGTTACACCATTTAATTCCATGTTAAAAGAGTAGGGCAATTGTTTAAAAATGTCAGAACAACCAAAACTTGTATACGGTGCTTTCCCCATTGCGCTACTCGAAAAGAACGAAGCTTCCAAGGTTATTTCCTTACTGAAGGACAACGGTGTTACCGAGTGGGATACTGCAAGAATATACCCCGACAGTGAGAAAACTATTGGAGAACTTGGAATCGCCAAAGATGCAATTATTGACACCAAGGCTCGTGGTTTTGCTGAAAATTCGTTGACGAGAGAAGAGATCTTCAAGTCCGTTGAACAGTCATTAGATGAGTTGAAAGTACAGAGTGTCGAAACTTTTTACTTGCACTCCCCAGATCCAAAGACTCCAATTGAAGAGACCATTGATGCCATAGACGAATTACACAAGCAGGGCAAGTTTAAAAAGTTCGGATTGTCCAACTATTCCCCTGAAGAGGTCAAGAAGATATATGAGTATGCCAAGAGTAAGAATTACGTCTTGCCTTCCGTCTTCCAGGGCAACTACAACGCCTTCTCTCGTGGTATTGAAAAGGACTTATTTCCAGTATTGCGCCAATTGGGAATTTCTTTCTACGCCTATTCCCCAACTGCTGGCGGGTTCTTGGTCAAGACTGTGCAACAGGTTGACCAGGGGAGTGGAAGATTTGAGAAAGGAAGTTTGGTGGGCGGCCTCTACAATAAGTTGTATAACAAACCGACTTTGTTGAAGGGTTTGGAGAGATGGGGCGAGGTTGCTGAAAAGCATAAGATTCCCAAGTCTCATTTAGCCTACAGATGGTTGGCATTTCATTCTTTCTTAGATGACAAAAAGGGAGATGCAGTTATCATAGGTGGCAAGAATTATGAGCAAACTGCGGACACACTCGATGCGTTGAAGGAAGGTCCTTTGTCTGATGAGGTGGTCTCGGAAATCAATGAGATCTGGGACTCTATCAAAGATGAGGCTCCAATCAACAATTACATTTCTTGAGAATCATACGACCAAATAAGTAAGCGCGTTGGGGGCGTTGAGGACGTGCCCTCGGGAGCTCAGCCGCCATCAGCGGCTTTTTTGTGATGTTGTACAGCAGTATATAGATGAGTATGTTTTCGTATTTCAAGCAAACTTCGAATAATTACGGAGCTGGAGAGAGCCTATTCTGTATATAGGGTAAGCTATTGATTGATATGGCGTTGCTGTACCATAAAGTCCTTTTTGCTGGTTCAAACATCCGTTAGTTTCCAAATTGAAATATTCTGAGGAATCATAAAGTTCGGCTTGCCATGAACAAAGATGTCGATGGCATACCGCACCTCGCGAAGACGCTTCGCATGCTTGACTCGAGACAGTTGTTTTTTAATCGTGTGGACGTCCACTTCTCCTAGGAGAAGCGAATTGAACTTACAAACTTTTGTCTTGTGCTGGTTCTCTAAAATCACTGCTGTACATCAACTAAAAAAGCCTGCCCATAGGTAGAGACAATTCATAACCAATCTTAACTAATGACTCTATACAAGTTAATTGTGGAACAGTTGATCGGCCCGTTAGCGGGTTCAAGTTTCCGCATCATCATTCTCAGATGATTTCGGATTAGCAACCAATCATTTGGTGAAATTCTGGCGTTCAGCATCTTGATCCTTGATTTCCCTGAGCACCTTGCAGGGATTGCCGACTGCGATAACATTGGCAGGAACGTCTTTCGTAACAACACTCCCAGCGCCTATAACCGAATTGTCGCCAATAGACACGCCTGGCAGAATTACTACACTTGCGCCGATCCACACGTTATTTCCTATGGTAACGGGAAGAGCAAACTCCAGCCCACGTCTTCTTCGGTCAACGTCAAGTGGATGTCCCGCTGTATGAATCCCAACATTGGGGGCAACAATCACATCATTACCTATAGTTACTCGCGCACAATCCAGAATTATAAGATTGTGATTTGCATAGAAATTATCACCGACAGTAATATTCGAACCATAATCACAACAAAAGGGTTGTTCAATACAGATGTTCTTACCACTTTTTCCCAATATCTGTTGAAGCAAGTTATTTCTTTGGTCTAAATTATCTGGCGTAGTTTGATTGAACTTAAAGCATAGAGTTTTGGCCTCCGTTCTCTTATGAAACAAAGTCTCATCGTGAGCAGCGTCATACAGGTGACCGTCAACTACCGATGTGACATGGTTCTCTTCTCCTATCTTTGTCATCTCTGATAGGCGTTACTAGGATGGTGTCAGACTACAACTCAACAACAAAATACAAGTCCTGCCTTGACCAAAACCAAGTGGCAGATCTTAACAGATCTGTGATTTGTAAAAACCAAAACCGGATTAAACATGGGGGATCATGACTAGAAAGGTTTTTTTCCTTTTCAGCATCACTTATAACAGAAGTCCCCCTGCATAGGTCGTTGTTAGAAAGGCGACAATAGTGCCCCAGCTACAGTAAGAAATAGGTATCTTCTAGTGGTTGTGAAGTTAATTCAGAGCAGGCGCAATAGTAAAGGGATATTCAGGGATGGAGTTCTATCCAAGCTCGTAAAGCCCATGCGCTTTGAAGAAGAGAATGAACATAGTCATGGATCAAGATTTAAATAGATTGAGATGACAACTGGGATCTCTCTGAAAATCTGCCAGCGTGCCATACTATCGAGAACGACCTAAAAATGAGCAGTAGTTTTAGATGGATAAACGAGCCCCAGGTTTGGCAGCGTGAAGGGAACTCTTTACTGGTTAGTACCGATGAAAATACCGACTTCTGGAATACAACATGGTATGGGGTTCAAGAAATTTTCTGGCCATGTCTATGGAAGTGATGAGATTGGCGACTTTACCTTCCAGGTCAGAATTCTCGCCGACTTTAGCAAGCTATACGACCAGGCTGGTGTCATGTTGCTGACTGATAAAGACCATTGGCTGAAAGCTGGCATTGAATACAACGATGGGGCTCCCGCAATAGGTAGTGTTCTGACATTGGGACACTCTGACTGGGCAACAGGGCCCTTCCCCGGTTGTGCCAATTCGTTCTGGATGCGCCTGACTCGTAAAGGCGATTACTTGCGGCTTCAATATTCTACTGATGGAAAGAGTTGGCCGTTACTGCGGCTAGCGCACTTCCCAGTTGGCAAAAAATGCACAGTAGGTGTAATGTGCTGTACCCCACAACGCTGTCGCCTTTCGGTAGGATTTGAGAATATTTCACTCTCTGGGGCACTAGACAGGGAACTACACGATCTTTCATAGACTGGCTCGAGGCTTTTCTCTCGATGTGTGTCGATTAAATAAACGATTGTAGGGGTCACGGAAAATGTGGTCTCACGCCCCTTGTTGTAATGTAAACACACCTTGTTGTATCGTACTGTATACACGCTTTGAATCAAGTAATCCACACCGCCACAACTGAGTCTCCAGGGATGCTTAGTAAGAATCAATAAGATCAAGGTATATATAGTACGGCATAATCGAAAGAACGGTCGTTTAATATTAGAGAGCAAATCTATCTGTACTAGAAGATGTCCAAGTTAAAGGTAGCAGTAGTCGGAGCCCATGGGGCCGTTGGAAGAATTTTGATAAATCAGCTAAAAAACAATGATAGTTTTGATAAACCGTTAGCGATTGTAAGAAATCAAGATCATGTCACTTATTTCGAGAAGGAGATTGGGGTGAACTCATCACTAACAAGTCTCGAGGATGCTTCCGTTGGGGATTTTGTGAAGGTTCTCGAAGGCTATGATGCCGTAGTTTTCACCGCAGGCGCCGGTGGAAAGGGTGGTCCAGGCCGTATCTTAACCGTTGACTTGGACGGGGCAGATAAAATCGTCGAAGCAGCACAGTTGGCAGGAGTGAAACGCTTCGTCTTCATTTCCTCAATTGAAGCTCAGAATCGAGAGTTTTGGGAAAAGCTTACGGGCTTAAGACACTACTACATCGCCAAAAAAGCTGCCGAGATTGTTTTAAAGGCTTCTAATCTAGACTACACTATTGTGCAGCCAGGTTCTCTGGGTGATAAAAATGGAACAGGGAAGTTTGTTGACTTCCATAACATCGACTGGGAAACCGTAGGGCTGCCCACCGTCCAAAGGGAAGATGTGGCTTCTTTCATTGTGGCATCGTTGTTGAATCCAAAGAAAACGATTGGCAAGACGGTGCCTCTGATTAATGGACCGGTACCTTTGGATGATTTTCTAGAGAAACTTTGAATAGATGGCGTATTTACAAGCCATATGTCTTTGAGGTCTGTACGAGAACTATTTTTATGCTTGGAAGGCCGTTTCAACCTGTTCTTCGAACCTCACCAAAACGAGAATGGTGGAAGGATAGCTTGCTACATTTTTTCTCCAGTAGCGCTTCTCAGTTGTGAGGATTATGGAGCAGTTAGAATATTCCAGTTAGAATATTCCTGTAATTCCTGCCTGGCAGGTTTTTTTATGAGAGTAACGACTAAAAGTCTATACGAATCCCAGTTCCCACTTCGGTTTCAATTGCGTTGTTGGAATCAATTGCACGCTTTCCGGCCGCTTAAAAGAGCAGATTTTGTCCGCATGCGACATATGGCAACTTGACTGAGGCCTGAATCAGCCCTCATATGGTCTGCTTTTGATGACTGGCAATAGCCTTTTTCGAGAGAGATTGGTCTTTAAATAACTGCATGTATGCAAATGCGAAGTCTGACCATTCTGGCTTTAGGTTAACGTCGCAGTTATGGGTCTCGCCTGGTCGTGTCTCTATTAATCGTGGGCTTATCAAAATTACTGATAACTACATTTGTGAGATTTCTTAGAAACTTAACCTCGAGGGTCGCCAGTTCGACACAATAGAGTTTCCATGGCAACGCCTGTGAATAATAATGCGGGAAGCAGTAAGTGGTATCTTCGAGGGGTAGTTCTTCGAACATTACTTCCATTTGACGACACACTAGTAAACCAAGTCATCGCGAAAGGGCATTTGATTGCTAACCCCAGAACCTACTCAAACTCATAACAGATTAAAAACCGATTATTTTCTGCGATTCAATTTTCTGTCTCTGAAGTGCTTCAAGGACGGTTGTGTCATCGACTACACATATTAATTAAAGACTGGTTATCTAGCCCATACATAGGCAGGCAGTCAAGACTGCGTTTCAGACAAAATAAAACCTTTAAACCAAGAGAATCATCCCAGCCTCCCACCGCCTGAGCAATTTTGCACTATACAAAACAACACAAATATTTGATTACAAGGCGCTCAGTATTGCAGCATGCCATTTATTATGAGGTGACAGCTTTTTTCTTAGATGATAATTATCAATCATGTACCTTTTGCGCTGATAAAGGAGGATCAGGATTTGATTTCAGGAGACGTCAAGAATCATAATGGTGAGTTAATACCCCGGTAGATAGATGCCACAACTCAATCCCAATGATTTGACAATTATCTCTAAATCATACTCTCTCAAGAACTTCAATTTCCCCGCGCAATTGCCTTAAGCGCGGAAAACTAGGTTTATCTCGAATGCTAGAAAAGCTTATCAACAAAGAATATGCGAAACCTTCAATCTAGGTGACTTATTCCTTGAGAACGACCAAGTGGCTAGATAAGTGATTCCAAGATGATGTGAAGTGGAAGTTAAAGTTGAATTGGAAGTTTTGTTGAAGCGTGCGAGTCAAATTATTTGTTATAAAGCAGATGGAAAAGAATCTCAATTGCCTATGTTTGTTGGTAAGTGCTGAAATGAACAGCTATGTTTTTCGACAGTAAAGCACTAAGGAGATGCGATAAATTCCTGCAAGTTCCTCATCATGGGAAGGATTCTTTAACAGTACTCAGAAATCCAGATCTCGACCCGATACCTGTTGAACGCAGAATCTGGGGCTTTTGGTCGTTTTTTGGGTACTGGGGCATACCCAATATAACAATTTGGACATGGAGTACTGGGTCGGCTATGTTGTCACTCGGTCTCAACATTCAGCATACTATGGGTGCTTTGACCCTTGGTAATATACTGATATGCGTGTACACATGTCTCAATTCCGGCCCTGGAGCAAAGTATAGAATAGGATACACTGTTTGTCAGCGAATGATATTTGGAATTTACGGGTCAGGAATAGGCATATTCATAAGAATTGTGTTGTCCATTGTTTTCTATGGTTCGCAAAGCTGGCTGGGTGGCTTAGGTTTCGTTGTTATGTTCTCTTCTTGGAGCAAAAGCTATATGAATATGGAAAACATTTTTCCATCAAATGTAGCGATGACGACCAGAGATTTCATTGGATTTCTCGTCTTTCAGGTGCTTCAATATGCCTTCTTCTTTATACGGCCTGAAAAGATGAACAAAGCTGTCAATTTCTCCTGTCTTATCACGATAATTGCTATGGTAGGAGTATTTATCGCTACTTTGGCTAAGAATCATGGAGCTGGTCCTCTTTATTCCGCGCCTGTAACTTTAAGCAAGGGCTACACAGGATGGATGTGGTTGTATTCCATGACGATCTGGTATGGCGCCCTGTCGCCCGATTGCACAAACCAGTCAGACTTCTCTCGTTTCTCTAGTTCAAGGAAGAAAATGTACTTGGGGATCATATCAGCTGTCATGATCACGGGAACAATTGTCCCTCTCATGGGTTTACTTTGCGCCTCAGCAACACAGCAGCTATATGGAACTGAATTATGGCTTCCCACTGACATATGTCTTCAATGGTTGGCTGATAACTATTCGCCCGGTGCTCGAGCAGCCTCTTTTTTTTGCGGCCTGGCATTCATGGCATCCCAAATGAGCTTCAACGTGCTCGCTAATGGCTTCGCTGGAGGAATGGATCTGGCAGGGGTACTACCCCGTTATATTAATATAAAGCGTGGTGCAATAATTACTGCACTGCTTTCGTGGGCAACTCAACCGTGGAATTTTTACAATACATCCTCAGTGTTCATCACAGTCATGAGCTCCTTCGGGGTAATTGTCACACCAATTATAGCTATCACCGTGGCTGACTATCACATTATTCGCAAAGGCACCTTACCACTATCTCACCTTTATATTACAGATCGTGATGGTACTTTCTATTTTACCAAAGGCTTTAATTTCCGAGCAATTTTTACTTGGATATGTGGTATGGTACCAGGTCTTCCCGGTTTAGCAGACGCCGTTAGTCCCATTGTTGGATTTCCGGAGGGCATGAGAAATTTTTTCTATGGTAGTGTTGTCTTCAGCTTCTTCTGCCCATTAATCTTGTACGTTATTATCTGCAAAATCTTCCCAGGCAAGAACATCGGAGTGATAGAGGAAGAAGACAATTATGATAATATGACTCTAGAAATCGGGGAATCTGGTAGCCAGAAATTTAATTTAACTTTATTGGAAGGTGTTGATGTTGAGATGGGCAGTATGGCGAAGGATACGAACACTTCAGTAAAGCAGAAAATAGTTGACAGTTGATTTTAGGTAGAGTTTTTTTTGACAGAATGGAAATGCTTCGCGATATCGCCTGGTCGTTTGGCTTTTTTTTTAGTTGCCAAGCAACGCTTATAGAGTATTTTATTTTAACTTGTTTAAACTGGCAGATATGGAAAGAATTCATCGGCACTCCGACCATTAAAAAATGCGTTGTATGAATTGGACTCACATAGGAAAGGTGCTCTGTTACAATCTTTTCGAAAACTCCCCATAACTAAAATGTTTTCATTTGGTTATTACCTGTAGTCCAAGAAAATGAAGGTCCTAATACAAGAGAACACAGTCCATCTATGATGAAGAGGCTGTTTACGCCAAGACATGAATTCCAGCGGACTAAAAAGCTGATATCATTGCACATTCACTAATAGCTCTATAGTGGTTTAGCGGGTAGCTGAGTACCAATACCAACTGACATATATCAAACTGTTTAAAGATTACGCTACTCCCAATCAGTTGATATTTCATATTACGAATCCAGCGAATTCCTTTCCCTTGCCGATTGCAAGATCCCTGGCCAATTTGACCTCAATAAAACGAAATAGCCTTCACTTACGGCGAGAACAGAAACCCCAATCCCAATCCCTATCCACAACCCCTTCAAGCCTAATCCTGTTCTAAAAGCCAAGTACAGCGCTAGCGGTACTGCTAACACGTAATAAACGAAGATGTTCAGAGCGCTACCAATGTGTTGACGTCCCTGTCCTCTCAGGCAGCCGGCCAGTAAAACATTTGAACAATCAAACAGCTGGTTTATACCCAAAATTCCTACAGAAACACTCGCATACTTCACAACCTCCTGGTCAGTGGTAAAAATGTGGACGATATCTGTTCTGAAAATAAAGACAGTTAAAAAACTCAAAACCCCAACTACTAGAGCCAAATTGAGAGTAATCTGGCTTGCCAGTTTGGCCATAACTATCGAACCTGCCCCGACATGGTGTGCGATTCTTGTCGATGCGGCAACAGATATACCAAATGGAATTTGAAATAATAAAGTTGCTAACGAAGAGGTAATGGATTGAGCAGCGAGTGAGGCCGTTCCCAATTTTGAGACAGACAAGGTTAAAATTTCGAAAGCAACGAACTCGGAGAGCATCATAGCCGTTCCATTCAGAGCCAACTTGAACATCATTCCCCATCCTCTCAGCGCTTCTCGTAAATCAACTCCATCCCAGCATTTTTTGCCATCAATGAATTTAACATAGCACAGTAGAAGTAGGCTCATGAGCCAATAGGAAATAGAGGTTGACAAAGGTGCTCCGAACAATCCAATACCGAAATGCTTATTCCACACCAGTAAATAATTCAGGAGCATGTTTACTGGTGCCGCAATGAACAAACAATACTGACCAGCAACAAAAATACCTTGAGCCTGCAGAAACCGCTTTCCTGTTTCGAAAAAGATATAGCCGGGAGCACCCAGGGACATGCCTCGCAGAAACTTCTCTGCCAAGATAGCCAATTTCTTATCCGGAACAATTAGAGCAAAGAGGTGAGAAGAAAAACACCAAATCAAAGCCATGGGAATGTAGGCAGCGAGTATCATGCATGTGCATTTTTGGAAGTAAACGCCAACGAGATCATACCGTTTAGCCCCGTACGCCTGCGCGCACAGGGTGTCGAGACAAGTTGCCATTCCATTGAATATCGATACGCTTACGTTAAACGTCATGATTGCCAGCGAGACTGCCGCCAGCTCATCTTTGCCCAAGTGCCCTACTGAGAAAATAGAAACCAAAGTTAACGAAAATTGGAGGAAGAAAGTGGTAACGAGAGGTAAGGATGCCTTGAGAATTATCCAAAACTCGTTATTTATGTAATGGTCTTCCCCGGGACTCTCTTGAGTTTCATCAATACTACCGTACGTTTGCGAATTTATCACCAGTTTTGATTTATGGCCGAGACACCTATGTAAAACGGAATCATGTTTCATTGGTATGAGTAGGTCGGTTTTACTGTCTTCAAGATTTGATGTGGTAAAATGCTGACAGCATTAAATAACAGGTGCTAGGACCAGCGAAATGGAAGCGCAATTTAGGAGCGCAATTCCTTTACTTGATGTTACATCGATTGAAAGATCTATTCGCTCTGAGCCTAAACCGAGTGGCTGATTATTCCGAGCAGACACTGTTATCAGCGGCAGAATTTTGCGCGGGGAAAGATTATCAGGTTAAGAAAATTCCGGCGCTTGCTGTGTTATACCAAGATATGGTACAAGGTCAATGGGTTTAAGTCAGGTACCAACTAAAGGCATCTGGATGTGCTTATAAGAGGCCACCTAAAATTGTTCTTCTCTTGTTCAAGTCTTCAACTTTTGTTCTCAACATACCGGTAACCAATATGAAAATCTTCAAGAGTTGCGTCTTACTATCGTCAGCAGCTTGCATCCAAGCCGCGTCAATTTCGGAGCAGTTGTTCCTAAGCTGTGAACGCAGTGATGGAAAGTCGAATCATGAAGCTTCTGCACACACGAAAACCACTGCCAACAAGTCATTTTTGGACGCCTACTTTGGGAATTTCTTGGATGGCGTTGCAGATGAAGTGACTGTCAAGGGTAAACGTGAGCCGCTTCCTCTCCCAGACGAGGTACGTGGTCTTGCTGTTCATGACAACTACGAGTATCCCGACCCTGACGATCTGAGAGATATCAATGGCTCGGCGGTTCTTTATCGAGGTGGTGAGTTTGGGTATATTGACACTTTTGCTCATCTTCCCTTGAAGAATTGTTTTGATCCTGAATTGTACGACAAGGAAACCTTCGACATTGCTGTGATCGGCGCTCCATTTGATTCTGGAGTTTCCTATAGACCAGGTGCTAGATTTGGACCATCGGGAATCAGACTTGGTTCCAGAAGATTGGCTCCTGCTTACTCGGTCTACAACGAGAAGCTAAACCCTTACAAGAACTGGGCCAAAATTGTTGATTGTGGCTCGCCCCCAGTAACTCCACTCGACAACAGAATCGCCATCGACCAGATCTATCGTGCCAACAGAGCAGCTGGAAAGCACTCCGTTACCAAAAACAACAAGTTTGACCATCCAAAGATTGTCACTCTTGGAGGCGATCATACCATTACCCTTCCAGCAATCAAAGCTGCCTATGAGAATTGGGGAAAAATCTCAGTCATTCATTTTGATTCTCACTTGGATACCTGGAACCCATACTACTTTGGCGGGAACGTCACAGACTACCAATCATTGAATCACGGTACCTACCTGCACTGGGCCCACGAAAAGGGTCTATTATCCGACACGTCTATCCACGCTGCCATCAGAGGCCCATACCCTGGTAAGAAGGATGTGGAACATGACATTAGCTGTGGATTCGACAGAATCTTGGCTAGGGATATCGACAAGATCGGTGCTGATGGAATCATCAAAAAAATCAAACAAAGAGTCGGAGACAGTCCCGTATACATCACTGTCGATGTAGACTCTATGGACCCCTCGACTGCTCCAGCCAGTGGTACTGTTGAACCAGGTGGATGGACTTCCAGAGAATTGCTGACCGTTCTGGACGGATTGGATGGTATCAATATCATTGGGGGAGACGTTGTCGAGGTTTCTCCACCCTACGACACTGCGGCCGAGATTACATCAGTGGTTGCTGCTCAAGTTGCTGATTCAATTATTTCCTTGATGGTTCTACAAGGCGAGTCCGAGACTGCTGACGAGTAGAGCGAGTAGAGTTTATATAATAAGTGCACACAGATTGTACTTGTATGGATGTACTCCAATTTTATAACAAACCGATTGGACTAGTTTGATCTGGTTCATATCTCTGATTGAAAATGCTTATCGCTTAATGCTTCGTATCTTTCATGCACTTTCACTGGGGGTAAACGTTTCTCGATTCCAGGAACATAACTGATATCTTTATTCATCAAATAGTGACATATTCATGTAATAATGATTTTGCCCAGCCTAAATCGAGGTTATACGTTTACGTCAAATTTTATGTGATTGGATTCTGATGACCAGAGTAACTGGTACGCAGCGCAAACGATACAGCCATGACGGCTGCAAAGAGTGCAAACGAAGAAAGATAAAGGTACGTGATTGTAACTCCCCTGTATACGACGACAGTTATGACTAACCAATCTTAAGTGCGATGAAGGGAAGCCAGTCTGCTGGCATTGTGATAGACTTGACAAAAAGTGTCAGTACAGACAAGGAAAAGATGGTGTCGGGACAACTGCGGAGAGAATACCTTCGGCAATTTGCGGCAAAGAAACTGGTCCAGGAGGCTCTCTTAGAAGCCCGACAGTACCGCATCCTAACAATGGAACTGGACCGGTAATAGCTGATTCTTTCACGGCCTATTGGGCTCCTTTACTAGCAAATGATCTGAGCGACATTGTCAGCTCAACTCTTAGTGAGTTGACGGCGATTGAGGAGCCTGAAAGCCCATGTTTTTCGATACCAGATGAATCTGGTCCTGTTAAGTCTGGGAATGAAGTCATATTCCAGACCAACGTTCCGTCCAGCTACCTAAACTTGACAGGAGAAAATCATTTTTACATCAAAGAGTTTTACAACGAGTTTTCGAATGTAATCTTGCCTTTCCAGGCCAATGCTGATGGAACGATGATTAATCCTGTAAGAGACATATTGATGATATACGCACGAGACTCGCACTATCTTTTATACGCCCTTCTGGCTTGTGGTGCTCGATCATCTTATCGAAAAAGCTCTCTAACAGAGGATCAGAGTAGCTACAAGCTTTACCTAAGAAGGTGTTTGGAAACCTTAACTGCAGCCATGGAACAAGACATGATGGGAAGCTTGGACTCTATCCTTTTGACAATCTTAGTATTGACTTGTGATAGCGCATCGCATACACGGCAAGAGTGGAGAGCGCATCTTCGTGGTGCAAAAGAACTGCTTTCGAGAAACGGTTCGCATAAAGAACATTCAATGATATTTTTACTGTGCAAATCGTGGTATTCTTCCATCGAAATACTGGCAGGATTGGTTTCTCCAAAAGGAGGCACTCTCAAGACTGGCGAAGAGCTCGATCTTCTGATTTGCAGCCAGCCAGAAGAAGTTAATGCGCTGCGAAAGCTGAACATTGTTAGTTCTGAGGGTTTCTGCTTATTTCATGGGTATTCTATGGCACTGGTCGTGATAATGAAAGATCTTATCAAGGCTCTCAGAGGAGAAGACAACTATCGAGAAGACTATTGTGCGATTACCGAATTGATTGCCCGAGTGAGACGAGAGCTGGACTACAAGGTGATCGACAAGAGCGGAATTATACCCGACAGTCATCCTTACTATCCAAAGAAGATTGGTGAGACTGATATGAGTAACAACATAGCGATAACCTACGTTGATGGTCGAAAATCCGCATTGTCGTGGCTAGATATATCTCATCGTTCCTATGCCCTAGCGGCGCTGCTAACAATTTTCACGAAGCTTCTGAACACAGATAAGAGCAACGCTCTTGTTCAGTCAATGGTCAATGACTTAATATCCACAGCCTGTTGCTTCGATGGGACGGGTAGCTTCTTGAAATCATACTGTTACTTTGTGCTCCAGTGGCCTTTGTTAGTCGCAGGTACCAACTGTATTAAAGAAAGTCATAGATCAAAAGTAGAGACGTTCTTTCGACTTGTAGCACAGCTTGGTTCTGGCTCTGCAGGCTTTGCGCTTGCCCGATTGCGAAGGATTTGGTCTCATGGACCAATAGCGGAAAATGAAACCAGTGGTGGCATTGATATGGTAACCTACTGAGTGACCTTTTGTTATTTAGTATACTTCCCAAGCCTCACAGTTTTCAAGGATGTATTATCGAAGTTGGCAACTCATCATAAATGGCTGAATTAGGCCAGCACTTGCTACTAGAAGCAGAAAGGTATGAGACCCTTGTCATCCTTTGATGTCCTTCATGTGGCACTCCTTAAAATCAATCAAAGATGGTGGTACTCCAAAGCTCATGGAAGCAGATGCTAAAAAGCCGATTGCTTCGATTTGCAGCTCATTGAAGGTTCCTGTTTTTGATCGGTTATCAATTTTTACTACCTCTTAGTTGTAACAGGACGAATCTCAGCCTTGGCTGTTTCGTTCTGGTAAAGCTATCTTCCTGCAAGATTCACAACATGGAAACCTTACAAAGTGAGGGTTCATCAATGGACAACGTCCTCTATCTGCTATGCGTCAAAGCGGTTTGCCTCCTAACGGGTATGCTGCATTCACGGAATAGAAAAAGGCTCCTGTGGCCACTATAACGTTGGCAACTTTCTTGCTGCTTTAGCTCGGTCATAACGTTTGCTCAAAATCTACTCCCTGGGCCGGTTGGGTGGACGAAATAAAGACTGTTACTTGTTTGACCGCAGCTGAGCAAGAAGAGACTGATTAAGAAATAAGAGTACCGCATCAAATAACAAGTTGGGGAAGTTTCGAACTAGATTTACAGGACTTTTTTTTTTATTCCAGGTCTAGTTGCCAGTGGTGTCAACGAATTATTGTATAGCATGATACATCAGGTTTGCACAAGTCATTGACATATTCATGCACGAGTCAAAGTTCTTGAGAATGGTCTTAGTGGGTTTCCTGCTTTTCCCCGTCTGTTAACCAGCCGGGACGGCTCACTTCTCGCGCTATTCGTAAATTGTTGCTATCTATAGTTGTCATAATCCCTGAGAACAAATCTTGATCGGCCGCATTATCCTTCGTTCAGCGTTGATTCATCATCTGGGTTTGAGCAACTTGCGAAACTCCCTTCGCAAACATAATAATTTAGAAGTTGTCCATGGTACGGCTGAATAAGAGCTCCAAAGCTTCAGTAATGGCGCGCATTAATGACACAGCAATAATATGTTAGTTTATGTATCGCCAAATTGTATATAAAATGCCCCAGCTGATCGTTATGGGATAATCGAACCTTCAACGTCCAAGGTAGAAATTGAAAACATCATGACAAAGGTCTTAATTGTTTTATCGAGCTACAACGAACCATTCTATCCAGACGGAGCAAAGACAGGTGTTTTTGCAACGGAAGCACTACATCCATACCAGGTTTTTGTCGAGAAGGGTGCTGAAGTAGATTTTGTTTCAGAGAAGGGAACTTTTGGCTGGGATGAACACTCATTAGCACCAGATTTTCTCAGCGACAAAGAGAAAGAGATATTGGATGATTCAAGCTCTGGGTTCGGGAGAGCAGTGAAACAGGTTAAGAAGGCAAGTGAAGTCAATAGTAAGAATTACGATATTATTTTCGCAGCCGGAGGCCACGGTGCTGCCTATGATCTTGGACGTGGCCCTGAAGTACATAGGTTAGCAACCGAGATTCATGCTCACGGCGGAGTTGTAGCTGCAGTTTGCCATGGACCGGTGATCTTTGATGAATTGAAAAGGCTAGATGGTGAATCTTTGATCAAGGGCAGAAAATTGACTGGTTTTACAGACGAGGGAGAGGTAATAATGAAGGTTGACAAAATTATGGAGGAAAAAGGCATGAAAACGGTGAAGCAGGTTGCCGAAGAGAATGGCGGTATTTATGTTCAGCCAAAAGATCCTTGGGGATCGTTCGTTGTCGTGGATGCGAAAATAGTCACTGGAGCGAACCCGGCATCTGCCAGCGAGACAGCAACTAAATCTGTGGTTGCTTTGGGGCAGTGATCTTTGCTGCTCAATTTCTCGATCTTTGTTATTCTTTTTTCGTAGGAGAGGGCTCCTTTGGTTTACTGTTGGTTTTTTTTATAGGTAGCTTAACATGTACTGGGTGATTTGGTGCACCTATTTATTCTGGAGAAATTAAGCTTCAAATTGTTGCTTGGCCACCTTCAGCGAGCGGTCTCATATTAGCCGATAGAAGTTTCTATTCAATGGTAATCAATTTTCTAAAGAGAATTGAATTGATTTATAAGGTTTGAAACGCAGTCAGAAGTGCTTTCCCCTCCTCTATTATTCAATCACAGCCAAACGTGGTTAGAGGATTGACTGATTGACCATTGTATTTTATTTGACATTTTTTCAGTATTCATATGAATTGAACCTCCCTTGAGCGCCTATTTATTATTGGACGGTCGGAAGAGAAGCGATCTTGGGAATATGACCATAAAAGTTAGGAGTTTTCCATGTAGGACTTTTGTGAATAAATTCCTGTTTCACCGTTCCGTCAGGCTTTCTCGAGTCCTCCTTGCCAAATTGTGTACAGTCAATATTAGAAAGGACATGGCAGGGCGAATATTGGGTTTCCTAAGGATGGGTAAAAACGCTTCCCATGTTTATTCATATGACGCAAGCGGTTAATTTCAAAGCTTACAACGTTTTGTGAAAGAGGACCAGTTGCTGTCGTGGGACTGTTCTGAGGCCTTCGAATACTGGCCTGGAAAATTCCTCATGATCTCGAAAGCTGCAGTTATGTTGTTATTTCTACTGTTATTAACTGCCAAAGAATCGGTATGCAGTATGAAAGATGGGGAAAAGCGGCTTGTAAATAGCCCCATCACTTAATCACTAAGGAAGGGTCAACTTTGCCGTGTGGAACACACTAAGTCATGGAAACAATATCTCCTGGGGTGTGTACAATTCAATTGACTGTCCTAATCGTGCGGAAGCTGAATAGAAGCATTTACAGTCCCAGCGCCTGTCAAGCAATCGCCTCTAGCCCATTCAAGAGTGGCAGTGTGGTTAATTTTTCAGAACGTCGACTTATCTTTGGCTTCTGCTCTCACCATAACTGGATGTCTGAAAGGCTAGTGACCTCCACAACAAGCGCTTGCGCAACTCGTATTGAAATTCCGGTATTTCACGCACGCAACACTTCCCGAGCAAGTGGTTGGAGATTGTCTGCTCAGCTTATTTCTTTCCGCTCACGAGCTCATAAATGCCTTGTAAATTGTATGCTAGTCGAGTTAAGGATATGGAACTAGTGTTGATACTCCTGGTCAAAAGGAAGTACAATACCACTTTAGTTGATAAACGGGACAAGCGAAACAATATAATGCGTAATCAAATAGTAGCGCCCAGCACTTACGAGTATATGTTGAACATTGATCGGATTATGGTAGCGCCGCGGTGATACCCCAGACTTGAATTTGGTGAAGTACAGGCCAAAGGCTAACTAAGGCGCGCTCTAGAAGGTACTGTTCGTCAATGAAATGACCCCCGCCAGAATATCAAGCGCTCCATCCCAATGTAATTGCTCAGAAGTCCAAGAGGGACAGCACAAGAAGCTCTTCTACCGAGTTGTTTAGGTTTGGTACGATTAAACTGTCTTCATGAACAAGACCAGCCCGTCATCAATAATTATGGGGGCCACTAAGGTTTCTCAAAACAACCTATACTTGCGCTTCAAGCCGTTAGTGAGGCTCACAGGGTAGTGCGGAGAAGACTTTGATATCGTTGGATCCACTGACTGCTCACTAATTAGGAGAAACTGTGTACAGACCTCTATTCGTGGGAAGAACAAGCCTGCCCTACTCGAAATCAAGCTAGCTCATGGGAGATCGACGTGCTACGGATTAATTTATTGCATGTGGCCCCGGATTTAATTTTAATAGAAGCTCAAACTACGGCCCTCTACTGTATCCAGAACGGAAAAAATGCGAGCTCGAGCTCCCTGTTTGTAAGTTTTTCCATCCCTCTTCAACCAGCATAAAAAATTAGGCAAGTGGCTCCACTTCAAGATAGAGCATCCTCCCAGGAAAATGGCTGGAGCACACAGCTACCCCACGATCAGTTCCCCACGCCAATTCCCATTAGACTGGGGAAGCTTAATGAAGTCAATTGTTCTCCATTGTTACAGTGGCCAGATTTGAAGCTCCTTGATGCAGCAGGAGACAACGCGGAACACGGTGGCCTAACTGGTATACGGGGGTTTCCGACCTGTGAAAGGAAAAACTGCCAAGCATCTATCAAACCGACGACGTCTGCTGGAATATCTTACATGCCGTCAGTGACCTTGTATCACATATATAAATGACGGATTAAATGTATGATTGGAGGATTCGGATAAATGAAGCCCAGTTGTCCGTACTTCGAGCTTAAAGATAGGTGACTATGACAACGGCAGAAAAGAAAGAATCAAGTAAATATGTGCTAGTGACTGGTGGTGCAGGCTATATTGGATCACACGCAGTTGGCGAGTTGATTGAGAATGGCTACAAATGTGTTGTGGTGGATAATTTAAGTAACTCATCCTACGAGACTGTGGCCAGGTTGAAGGTATTAACGAAGCATTACATTCCGTTCCGTAAAGTGGACCTATGTGACCGCGACGGACTAGAGGAAGTGTTCAAAGAGTTTGAAATTGATTCTGTAATCCATTTTGCTGGCTTGAACGCTGTTGATGAGTCTAAGAAAATTCCTTTGAAATACTTTCATAATAATGTTTCGGGAACTTTAGTTCTTCTCGAACTGATGGAAAAGTACCATGTCGAAAAGCTTGTATTCTCATCGTCAGCGGCAGTGTACGGAGATGCCATAAAGTGTTCCGATACGATCCCTGAGGAATGTACTTTGGCTCCAACCAACCCCTTTGGTCAAACCAAGTTCATGGTAGAGAATATTCTGCAGGATCTCTATGCCAGTAACACGAGCAATTGGAAGTTTGCTATCCTGCGTTACTTCAATGCTATCGGCAATCATCCTTCGGGACTAATAGGGGAGGATCCTTTGGCTAAACCAAACAATTTGGTTTCATGCATGGCTCAAGTCGCTGCGGGCAGACGTGAGAAACTGCAAATATTTGGCAATGACTACAATACTGGAGATGGTACACCAAGCAGTGACTATATTCATGTGGTAGACTTGGTCAAGGGTCATATCGCAGCATTAAAATACTTAGAGGCTCATGCATCTGGACTGTGTCGGGAATGGAACCTGGGACCAGGCACAGCAGCCACTGCTCTTGAAGTCTACCGAGCTTTCTGTAAGGCGTCCAATACAAAAATTCCTCACGAAGTTACTGGCAGAAGATCTGGTGACGTTGTTAATCTGGTTGTCAAGCCAAATAGGGCTCAAATAGAATTGAAATGGAAGACAGACTTAGATATCGTTGTCGCATGTTCGGATTTGTGGAAATGGGCTACTAAAAATCCTTTTGGCGTCCAATTGAAGGGAGTGAAGGCTAAATTTGCCGGGGCAATAAATGACTATGATAATAGATTTATTACAATTGGAGCCGGCTCGAAATTCGAGGCCACTATTGCTAATCTGGGTGCAAGCCTTGTCGATTTGAAGGTTAACGGTCAATCAGTGGTTTTGGGTTACTCTACGGCTGATGGTTACGTTTCTGATGGTGGTAATTACATCGGCGCGACTGTTGGTCGTTTCGCAAACCGTATTGTGGAAGGTGTATTTACCTTGGAAGACGGTACTCACAAACTGACAGTTAACAACTGTGGTAACGCTAATCATAGTAGTGTCAGTTCTTTTCACATCAAAAAGTTCATGGGACCTTTGGTTGAAAATCCGCGCAAAGACGTTTACACTGCTGAGTTTCTTCTGGTGGATGACCACTCGATACCAAACGAGTTCCCCGGTGATTTAGAAGTCCTCGTTAAATATACTTTGAACGTCGCGGAGATGTCACTAAAATTCAGTTACCAAGCTCGATTGATAAGTGGTGAAGCTACTCCGATCAATATGACCAACCACACATATTTCAGTTTGAACAAGTTCAATAATCAAAAATCTATCAACGGTACACAGGTCAGAGTTTGTTCTAAAGAGTCGCTAGAAGTCAGTGAAGGTGCGCTAATCCCAACAGGTAAGGTCATTGATAGAGATATTTCAACATTTGACTCCGCCAAACCTACTGTTTTGGGGAAAGATGGACCAGTGTACGATTATTGTTTCATTTCTGATGAAAACAAAGGATTAAAGACGCCTGATTCAAGAAGTCAAAATGAACTGCGTCCTATCTTAAAGGCCTATCATCCAGAATCGAAAATTAGCTTGGAAGTCTCCACCACGGAGCCAACGTTCGTTTTCTATAGTGGTGATAATCTTTTTGGAAAGTGGGTACCAAGAGAGGGGTTTTGTGTCGAGCAAGGAAGGTATATTGATGCAATCAATCGCGACGAATGGAAAGGTTGTGTTCTCCTAAAGCGTGGTGATGTTTACACTTCTGAAACCCAGTACCGCTTTGAGAACTAGTATTTTGATAGAGCGTTCGATGTTGTCGTCGAATCCTATGAAAGGTAGAAACTTCCTTTATAATATAGAATTGTTATGAATAATGAAAATTAGTATCGGAAATTTACGATTGTCAAAGTAGCCTAGAGCGTCAGTACTCCATTACCGTCTATTCATAGAGTACTGCGTGATTCCCTAAACATTTTTCTTCTGAGTGCGGCTAAAGACCAGTTGTTTATGTTGAACGGCTTTGACTGATCCCAATTTTTTGGCGAAGCGCCATCATTCCTTGGCCTGGCACACTCCAAACTTAGACGTGTATATAAGAAGCCAAAGATTACTGACAAGGCCAATACTCTTGCAACAACCTGTAGAAAATCTGTACAGCATCATATATGGCGACAACTCACGTTTTTGCATGAACCTCCCACACTTGATAAGATTCAAAGGTTGACTGATTGGCCTCAGCCACACCACTCCGATCTATAATTGATTTCCTAGATACTGATAAGATACAATGCTTCAAAATGACCTCTTGGTTAGCTTGTATTTCGAGATATGGCAATGACCGTTGCACATCTTCTAGCTGTTTAAAAACCATGGGCTTGATTCACTATCAACTGGCTCGGACAGCTCCTAGTTGCTCGTCGTTTTGATACATTATTATGATAAGAACTTGTGGTATAGTTAAGAATAATTTACAGTGCTTGTAATACTGTGAGTTGACAGAGTTCTCTAAAATGGCTGGGACCTGAGAGAGTTCTTCTTTGTGAATTCTGTTTAGATGTGACAGGCCTCTCAAATCTGATGCAACTTCCCATACTTTCACCATTTTTTGGAACAATACGCTTTGTAATACTGAATCTGAATCTCCTCTCCCCCACAATTCCTTAACCTGGAGATCTTTGACTCCTTGATGCGGATAGTTCGAGTTGATTGTCAGCTGTGAGAGCACCTTGAATGTCTCTCCAGTTAACATTCTTATCTTATCATCACTTTTTAAGCTGATAATACGCTATCGCGCGGGTGAGATTCATCAGTAGACCTGAGTCTGAGTTAGTAGTCTAATCCAGTACTGCAAAGAAAGAGTAAGTTCGTGAGGAATGTAGAGATGTCCTTATTCATTAATAATAATTGGAGATCGCCTAGGTCTCTGTTCATTATTTTTTTTGCAAGAAGAGCTGAAGGTAGAGTTATTCTGCAACTCTCGGATTCAATCAGTCGAAATGAACAAGAGAAGTAGAAGGGCATGTAGCTTTTGCAAAGAAAGGAAAAAGAGATGTGATGGGAAGGAGCCTATTTGTGGCCGTTGTTCCGAGAGAAATTTAAGTACATGCTCCTACTCGCATCATTTGGATAGAAGACGACCATTCTCAAAGACTTATGTCAACTCTTTGACTCAACAGATCAAATTCTATAAGACTGCACTGGGAAAGGCTAGAGGACAGGCGGAGTTGACGGGACGCGGACAGGAACAAGATCTGGACATCCGTGTAAATGATGATGATGATGATGACGAGGCAGGTGATACACCAGTCACTCGTGCAGCTCGGCTACCGAGCGTCGATAATGCAAGAGAAGTGCCCGCGTACTTTCTAGATGGGCGTATCGATCGATTTGGCAGGTTTCATATTACAAGCGAAGGATCTCAAACATTTTTTGGTCCAAGATCAATAATGTCATTTCTAGAGCATGGATCCACTGTTGAGTCGAAGAGAGGGTTGCAGAAGAGGATTCAGACTCCTGTTATGGTTTCAAGTTTGGAGCAACTGTTCGTTGAATTGTACTTCTCATTCCAAAATGCTCTATTCATCTTCGTCTGGAAGAGTCTTTTTGAGCGGGAGATGGAGCTTCCATCTGTCCAGAGAAACAGTGATTACTTTAGCAATGGTCTTTTAAACGCCATCCTGGCAGTGGGGTCCTTGTTTTATCATGAAGCTCGGGAACCTTTGGTTTCTCGGGGAGATAACTATGCTGCCATAGCGGCTCGGCACCTGCAGACTGAGCTACAATCACCTACTCTGACGACCGTCCAGATAGCAGGGATCCTTGCCATCTTCAATGTTTACAAAGCGAGGGATGAACTTGCTTCGTATTACTGCGGCACTGCTGTCACTACCTGTTACACTCTTGGACTGAATGTTGAGAACGAAATGCTACGAGACAGCATTTCGGTATATGAGACACGTAAAGAGGCCAGAAAGATTGTGTTCTGGGCAACTTATTTTCTGGACAGGGCTCTTAATAGCTTGCTCGGTCGTCCAACGCTTTTAAAATCCAGCTCTATTACCTGTACTGTTCCAAATGGCAGTGGGTTGCGCGAGTTCGGCAAGTGGAAGAATCCTAGTTCTGTGTCCCTCACTATTTCTTCCCTTGAATCGCGTTTTTATAGAGAATACTCACAAATCTCTTTCACGACAGAGTTGTTCATACTTGCTGAGAAACCACTGGAAGAGATATATCTATTTTTCAAACCATCAGACCTCAGTGACATTGAATTGACAGTCGCAAAAGCCACAACAGGGCTTATTGACTTCGAAGCTTCCCTTCCCTATTTCATGCGACTAAAGTATATTCTTTCTGAAGGATCCGAGGCATGCCCGGGATTATTCTATTTCCAAATAAGGCTCAATTACCTCCATATATTACTCAATAGGGTTTTTTTCATTAGGAACGATAGTAAGGATGCCACATTTATCGATGGTACCAAGGATTATCAAGATAGGTGCTATAGAAGCGCTGTGATTATTTCCGATTTGGTATCACGATTTGAGGTGGTTTTCGGCCTCTCTAGAGTGGACGCCTTCCTTCCAGATATGATATGTTCTGCAGCCATACTGTTACTTGATTTGATCAAACGTTTCGATTCAATGGAGGGCCGCCGAGAGGAACTGGGACGCAAGGAAAAATGCATTTCGCATTACACAAACCTGCGAAAGTGCCTAATCAAATGCTCAGAGAATAATTTGTGGGCGGAGCGCGCCATGGGAGTCATTGAACGCTTGGAAAGTTAGAGAACTAATTGAATGGCTTCTTCAAAGCAGCCGCCCTTCATTAAATGATAGGCACCGCACGGCAAGGACCATATGACTTGTGTTTGGTACTATCTTTTCAAGAATTCCTAGAGAGGAGCATTATGCTAGGGCTTTAGTCTGTCCTAGATAGGTAACCTGACTCGAAAGTTGTACTAGATTGAGTCTTGCAAAAGTCACAAAAGGGCGGAGTGATGTCATTACTCCATCAACATTTGACGTTATCAAAGTGGATGACGAAGACCTGTGATATCTTAAGCGAACACCAGGTTACGAAAAGCGCAGCCTATGAAAAGACTCAGTACGTGTCAACTCAATCCTGCGTTGCCAGAGATTAGATTGCGTAAGCAAATGACTGAACCCTTGACAGGGGCCAATTTCCCGCCGCATGGATTGCAGTGAGTGTATCCGCTCGTGTATTTCAGAGTATTCAAACGGTCAACCATGTTCTGCATAAATGCCGGGGAAGTACAGATGTATACATCAGCGTGTCCGGGGCCGCGTTCCTTCAAGAATTTGTCGTCTATACATGGCCAAGTATTCGTGTGCACGATGATCTTCCTAATGATCTTACTGTTGGTCAAAGGCAATCTGAGGATTGTATTCGACGTTTGGCCAACGACGGTACTGGTATCCACGAGTTTTTGGAAGACCGATTCGCCCAATTATATGTGCGGTTTGAATGCTTGTCTTTTCGGATCCTAAGACTATCGAATTTCAGTAAGTTCTTCAGCAGTTGAGCTTCCGACATAGCATACATTCGTGTGACACTGACACCCACTGATAGCATCACCGGTAAGACCATGCAAGACCGTGCATGCATTGAAGCTTACAGTGATACAAACGATTTTCGGATCACAACCTATTAATGCTATGATGTCTTACAGTCTTCTGATGCTCGCTTATTCTGTGGTTGGAGGCGGCTGGTAGAAGTTCCCTTTGCGTATGATGAACTTTTAAAGCCATCTGCGCTGAATACTGGGTGCTTTTTGGATGTTAAGGGTAGATCCAACTCGTATGCATTTTCGTTAATCTCCTTGATCGCCTGGAATGGGCCTATGAAAAAGGGCTGGACATTCCGCAAACGTCTTGTGTTGTGACACACATCCCTGTGAAAGTGTGCGAGCTCGCCAGTTTCAAAACCGAGACCCTCCCTACCCCTGTTGTGATTCGTTATGGCTTTGGGGTGTGATTGCAAGCACGTCTCTGACAAGGGTAAAAACCGTCCGTAAGTGTTTGGCTAGTTCCATCGCTTCGAAGGAGTTGGCTGAAAGTTCAGCGTCGGTATTTTTATCGTGGGCTCCATGGGGATATAGCCACAGTCTATTTCAAACTTTGATAGTACGAATTGGAATTACCAAAGGATAAGTCGAACCTTGACGGAGCCAATTAGCATGGATATGAGCATAATTAGGAGGTCCTAGACTAAATATGGGAAAAGTCAACTATGAAGTATGCAATAGTATATGACTCTGAACACAGGACTGCTTCAAACTGAAATGTATAAAAGGTGCCGTGAGCTGGGTGGCACTATCATAATATATAAATATACCTTTTCATATAATTATTTATATATATACTTAATCAATAATTTATCTATAAAATTGAAAATATCCCAGGAGTAGGTAAAATTTTTATTAGAAGAATTAGAAATAAAAATTCAGGTCCACTCAAATGGGCAAGGAATCAGATTGATCAGTTATATATACAACCAGTAGTGAATATAGCCCGTATTATTACGCTGAATCGAAGACGGCTCCAACGGAAATCCATACTTCCGGCAGGCCTCTATAGAAAAGGAAACTCCTACAAGGAACTCAGGATTAAATCACAGGCGAAAAGGCACTTCGAAAGTCAAAGCAGCACATAAGCTGTGCAAAAGCAGCACATAAGCTGTGCAAAAGCTACGCAGCTAATTTATATTTGCCTCGAAAGGCCATCGCTTAGCAACAAGAGGCTATCAGCCAGACGGACTAATGAACTCGAAATGCGATGGAATAATTGACCCTAAGGTGTTCAGGAACGACATGAAGAAATTCGAATTGGGACCAGTTTTGCCATTAGGATTCCACCAATCCCACTCTAAAGAAGAAGACCATTTCGAGGAACGACTTCTGTTGATTGACTCCGGACTAAAAAACGGTAACCTATTGAAAAACGAAGAATGATAATAACCTAATATGTATTCTTGAAGACGCACAAAGCAACGCTATGAAACTGCAATCGAGAGGGAAAATAAAACTGAAATTTATGAACAGTCGAACGATTGATAGAAGTGCCTTGGCATCACCGGTAGTAAAAAACAACCTCATTAGGACGGAGTAGTATTCCCTGAAGCATACAAATGCAGAATGATAGCGAGAGCACTACAGGGCAAATATGCCTCCATATACGCAGACTTGGAAGCTGGAAAAATCGAAAGGACCGTACTGGCCGTTCACAAGGAAATTCAGCGTACCTATTCAATGGACAAGAGATCAAAAAGAAAGCGTATACAAAAGAACCGGCTCCTTACCTCAAATGCTCCATATGCAAAGGGGAGGACCACGTTGCTAAGTTCTGCAACCAGAGGATAAAAAACACATATACAGAAACCAAGTTCGCGAAGAAACCAGAGGCGAACAACAAGTACAGCAACAGAAAGCCAGGACGCACAAACAAGGTAAACCTTGTACAAAATGTTGAAGACACCCTAACGGAAATGGAGCGGGAACCCGTATCATCGACTGAAGAGGCCTATGACCTTAGGCTTCCGCCACTCCCATTCTAAGGAAGAAGAACACTTCGAAGAAAAATATCTGTTAATTGATTCCGGAGCTTCCATCTCTGTCTTAAAGAACGGAAACCTACTTCAAAGCAAAACAGACAACAACCTCACTTGTACCCTTGAAGACGCGCAAGGCAACGATATGAAACTGCAATCGAAAGGGACAATAAAACTGAAATTTATGAACAGTCGAACGATTGATATAAGTGCCTTGGCATCACCGGTAGTAAAAAACAACCTCATTAGTGTATCTGACATGGTAACACAGGGATATAACCCCAACTTTCACAAACTGTGCATCGAAAATCGGCACGGGACACCCGTTGCTAGAATCATAAAAAGAGGGTCATATTTCTGGCTATCTTCAAAATATCTAGTGACACCAGAAAAGACAAACACACACACAGTCCATAATGTGAACAAAGTCAAGTACTCGTTAGACTACGTTCATCGTTTATTCGGACATGTCAATGTGAAAAGTCTAAAGGAAACGGTCAAATTTGGATCCATTGCAGGAATAGGCGTGGAAGAAGTCGACTGGAAGGGTTCTGAAAAATTTCAATGTGAAGTGTGTATGATGGGAAAATCATCTAAGAACAGACACATATTGCACTCCAGGCTGAAATATCAGAAGGAGTACAAACCATTTGAGTTTTTCCATACCGACCTATTCGGACCTGTTTCCATTTCCGCCGTTAACACAGCCCGGTACCTACTAGCATTCACAGATGAATGCACCAGATTCAAATGGGTATATCCACTCCGTGATAAAGATTTCGTAAGTATTACCGAACGGTTCCTAGAGTTGCTTAAGTTCATTGAGACTCAATTCAAGACTAAGATACTTGGGTTTCTAATGGATCAAGGAACGGAATTCACCAACGGGCATATTCGACAATTCTTCCGTGAACATGGAATCATTACCAGGTTCACAACTGTGGGAGACTCAAGAAGCAACGGGGTAGCTGAACGCACAAACCTGCTTCTCTTAAATGACTGTCGAACATTGCTGGCGTCGGTGAACCTACCCGCCGAGCTGTGGTTTTACGCCGTCCAGTTTGCCACGCTGATGCGAAACACGATTGTGTCGTCCAGCATCGGTGACTCCCCCAGAGCGAAAGCTGGTCTGACTGGCCTGGATGCCACAACCATCCTACCGTTTGGGCAACCTGTAATTGTTAACAAGCCCAAGCCCGGCAGCAAACTCAATAGCCGCGGCGTAAGAGGATACGCTTTATGTCCCTCATCCCATTCATTCGGTTATCTCATATATGCTCCAAAATTCGACCCGCCAATAATCGACACAAGGCATTATCGCCCGATATATGGTGACGTCGAACCGAAGGAAACATTGCTCGATCCTATCATTGATCAGGCTGAGAATAGTAGCATTAATGAGAGAACCGTAGCAAACAACCTTGACAAAGACGATGTCCCCGTACCAAACATTAATTTCGACCCACTAAAATTGCCGTCGAATAAGAGCCAACCACCAGAGCTTCATAAAAAAAGGCCAGCGCGTAACAAACCGGTCTTTAACATTGAACCCTCTGACTACAACTTCACTAAAACCAATACTCCGCCGGATAATACCGATTCGGGTGGTAGGAGCAAACCACAGCTCCCCCCATTACTGGTTACCAAACCCAGAAGACAAGGTACCACCTCAAACCCAAATCCACCGTCTAAAAACGACAACGTGGAGGCAGAGGCACCTTCAAATAAGGCGACTGAGCCCACTCCTCAACACCAAGACACTTCCACACGCAACATTCGTATCACAGACCTAGTGACTGCGAACGACCATGAGTCCACCTCATCAGACAAGAGTGAACCAAACCCTGACTCTGACTCGGAATCTCAGTGGTATCCATCTGACACCGATTCGGGGGGCACGGAACCTGGACCAGGAAACTCCTCCAAGCGCACCAGGGAAGATGCCCTCAGTACAGATGAAGTCGGAGATCAGGATGGAACCACAGAGGAAGACGCACCTCCAAAGTCGAAGCAACGCATAAACTACGCCAAAGCAACGGAAAATGAACTAAACATCTCCGAAAGACCATCACTGAGCTATAAGGAGGCAATAACCTTCAACAGCGACGTGAGTGAGAAAGAGAAGTTCAAAACCGCCTACGACAAAGAGATTAGGCAGTTAATGAAGATGAACACTTGGGATAAAGATAAGCTCGCAAACGCGCACGATGTCCCAAAGAGCAGGATCATCAACTCAATGTTCATATTCACGACCAAGCGCGATGGCACGAAAAAGTGCCGCTTCGTAGCCAGAGGCGGCGACCAGCAAAAACCAGAGACATATCTTGAAAATCTACAGGCAAAAACTGTGCACAATTATGCACTCATGACCTGTATGGCCATAGCCCTAGATAACGATATGTTTATCACACAGCTTGACATATCATCAGCATACCTATATGCCGACCTCAAAGAAGAGCTGTACATCAGGGCACCTCCGCACATGAAGCTAAAAGACAAAGTCCTAAGACTAAACAAGTCTCTGTATGGGCTCAAGCAAAGCGGAGCGAACTGGTACCAGACAATCAAAGACTTTCTCATCACCAAGACCAAGGTGAGGGAAGTAGAAGGATGGACATGCGTATTCATAGCACCCGAAATCATTATATGCCTGTTCGTGGACGACATGATAGTGTTCACGAACACTACCGACAAAGCACAAGAGTTTGTCGAGAGACTAAGAGCACAATACGACACAAAGCTAGTCAATGAAGGCATCCCAGACCAAGACGGAATAGTGAAATACGACATCTTGGGACTGGAAATGGAATATCGCAAGAGCCATTACCTAAAATTCGGAATGAACAAGTCTCTAACTGACAAACTACCGCAGCTGGGAATCCCATTAAGCGATAACAGCCGCTTCAACCGAGCACCCGGCCAGCCTGGAATGTTCATATCGAAGGAAGACCTGTTCATGGATAAGGAAGAGTATGAGAAAGACGTTCTATGGATGCAAAAAATCATAGGATTAGCATCTTATGTATCGCAGAAATACAGATACGACATCCTTTACTATGTGAATGTTCTAGCACAACACACTCTCTATCCCTCAAAGCAGGTGAAACAATTAACACATCAACTAGTACAGTTCCTCTGGAATACCAGGGAAAAGGAACTGGTATGGCATAAACATGAAAATACCGAGATTAACGTTTTGTCTGCCATCACCGACGCATCGTTCGCCGGACAACCAAACTTCAAATCACAGGGAGGATTCTTAATTGAATTCAATGGGAAGTTTATTGGAGGAAAATCATCCAAAATACAACTCACCTGCACGTCATCCACCGAGGCAGAAATATATGGCGTATCAAACGCGATACCAATTCTTAGCACTCACCAGAGTATTTATATACACTGAGGAACTCTCCAAAGTTGGGTGGTATGTCGTACCTCCATTGGCACGGAAGTAACCGCAAATGTCACCAATCAACCAATAACATTTGCGGTTACTTCCGTGCCAATGGAGGTCCGACATCTTATGGTGCCACCCCCAGTAACCCCCAATTCAATAGCCCTTCGCTCTAGTTTAGTAAACCCTACTTAAACAACCCTTCGCTGGATATGTTATTGTGTTATGATTACTCAAGATATAGATATAACCCAATCGAAGAAAAAAAAACGAATCGCTGTCAAGAAATATTTGTTTTGACGCCGTCGGAAGGAATCGAGTCTCTGTAGTTCTTTGGTACGAAGAGTGACTCACCAGGAGCTTAGCCAAACAATTCACTCAGGACAATCTCTTCCCATTAATTGCAGAGACTCGGAGCTTTATCATAAATCCTAACGATAAATTCAAGGTTTCAGAGGCAGCCCTCTCTTTGGTATCGATGTAGGCTGGGCACTTTGCAATGCTCGAAGGAGGGAAGATTTTGGCCCACGTGAATATAAGGTTCTAATCCTCGGGAGATTCCCATCTCGAGGGTCTTGAGGACTTAGTAACAAAATTGTCTTTAATTCAGAAAGTTGAGCCTTCGACTGAGCACAGCGGTCCAGCACAACCGGATAATTGTTTAATGTCATCTGCTCTGTCAGTTTGAGTCCATCGGAATCTAACAGGTCAAAAAGACCACCATTGTCCATTGGGGTGTATGGGTTGATAGTATTTAACGTCTCGCTTGTGGTAGTTGACCGGCGCTCATGCGATAGGATCTCTTGTTCAGTAGTTGGTGATCAACGTGTAACTGATCATTCCCAGAGACGGGTTTGATGCTTCCTCAAAGTGACATGCTTCATCGGCGAAAGTCTGTTATCAAATAATACGTAGCAGCGAGCTACAGCCTCTCGGTAGAATATGGCCGCCTGGTCGGTTGCCTGTTTTTAGACTATCCGGGGCTAGTCACACTGTTTTGGTATCTGTAACTGCGAGTCCGCGCAGTGTGGTGTGTGTGCGTTCATGTGACTATTAAGCTTCAAAGGAAGCTCATGGTGCATTCGATGATTTAGTCACACACAGGTTCTGTTGAATTGGATCGACTGGGGTTAAATGAAATTCGAAGACTACGATGTCCACAGAAATGGCCGTGACAAATGGTGAAGGTGGAGGGGCCAGGGCTGGCGAGGTTTCATCTACAGAGACGCGTCGAGCTAAAGAGACGTCGCTATCGCGCTACCATGCCTACATGATAGTGGCTGCAGGGTTTGTGGCCAATTTTGTTGTGTTTGGATTTGCATTTACGTTTGGCGTGTTCCAGGACTACTACCTCAGTGAGGCAGGACCGCTCCACGGAAGATCTGTATCATCCGTTTCTATCATTGGGACTATAGCCACCGCTCTGACGTACCTGCTGACGATTTTGAATACCTCTCTGTCTAGATATTTCTCGATTTCCTCGATTATGGTGACGGGTGCCGTTTTGATGTCTCTCGGGCTGATTATTGCCTCCTTTGCGCATGAAGTATGGCAACTGTCGCTGACACAGGGAGTTTTATTTGGCATCGGGGGCTCAATGGCTTATCTACCGCCGATTGTTCATGCTCCTCCATATTTCAATACTAATAGAAGCATCGCTATGGGGTTGCTGTTCTCGGGCACCGGTGCGGGTGGTTTGGCCCTGGCGCCTCTTACGAGATACCTTCTATCGAAATTTGGATGGAGGTGGGCCCTAAGGATATGTGGTATGATTTCTTTGACGTCTCTGTTTCCAATAAGCTTCTTAGTACACCCACATCCTGCATATTCTGACCCGAGCAGTAAAGGGTTCAACAATGTGCCCAGGCTTAATTTCAAACTGATGAGGAGCACAAAGTTTGTACTGCATATGATGGGCGCTTTATTGCAGTCGGCAGGCTATCTGGTACCGGGGTACTTCATGTCGTCATACGGGCAAACACTGGCATTCACATACGGCCAAGGAGCCATTTTCATTGGAGTTAATAACGCTGTGAACGCACTTTCAAAGATAATAATAGGCTACTTTGCTGATCGATTTGGCCGTTTGAATATGTTGGTCGTATGTTGTCTTCTCAGCTGTATTACGGTGCTCGCACTATGGACAATTCCACACCGCAGCACCTTCTTATCGTTTGTCATTTTCTATGGCATTGTATCTGGTCCCATCATATCTCTCCTCCCTACTTGCATGGTAGAACTGTTTGGCGTTCAGAACTACCAAGCTACGTCTTGGTTTTTGTACTTCAGTAGAGGTGTCGGGACATTCCTTGGATCTCCAATTGCTGGTTTGTTTATCAACAACAATGGTTTGCTTGCGAGGAATTACAGAAACGCCATTATATATGATGGGATGCTTTTCTCGGTCAGTTTCCTATGCTTTCTCGGTATGCGATTGATGGAGGGACATGGAAATGGCTGGAAGATTAGACAGTAAGTCGAATTGACATTTGAAATAATTCGGCTTAACTAACTGCGGGAGTTGGATACATTGTTTCAGCTTCATCAGGTACTGTGCAGTGCGATCTCAATTATCGCATCTATACCACTAAGTCGATGAAGAGAGGCTTTACAGCCAACTTGGCTCTCGTAACCAGATCTTCTTACTGCATAATATAATAGTAACTTACAAAGTATCTCAAGTGGGGTGTTTTTTAGCGATTTCAGGGTTCTAGAACTGTGCCCTTTTGATCAATTTGAACATGTGGGAGCCGTTGGTCTGTATCCCTTTAAGACAGCAGTGAGTGAGCATGGCCAACAAAGGCATTTATATTGAAGACCCGAAGGGATATTCTTCTTTATTCCTCTTTTTCTGAGCAGCATTCAGTGCGGCGCTAAAACCTACTAGATGCTTTGAATGCAGGGATTCCTTTCATATGTCTGCTCGCTCGGAGCTATCAAGTGGACTAAGCATTTATGTTTTTTACAGGCGCAATGAATATCGATTGAGTGCAACATAGAACATCATACCAGTGTTTTTTTGACGTGCTCAAGCATGTGTCTTAGGATCGGCTGCTAAGGGTCATAGAGACTCCTTGAAAGGCACCGGCCTTTGATACGCAATCAGATAGACATTACATTACCCAGTTGCTCAACTGTCACCTTAAAAAACGGCGGCAGTCAAAAAGCTGCTGTCAACAGACGCCATAAGTGCAGCTCAATGTACCTATATTCTTCCATTATCATATGATCATTCATAACGCTTAGTACAGTTTTTTTGGAGGTGTCGGATATTCAGTTACCGCCATCTTCACCATGAAATGCGGAAGTAGCATCGACGATAACCAATGCGCCATTGACATTGAGTTGAGTCCAACCTTGACTCTTATCAGTTTAACAATGAAATACAAAACTTTTGAGCTACAAAAGGACAGTATATCCATGCTCGGTCAGCTATTTCCTCTCGGGATATAGAGCCTGCAGCACACTAGATTCGAAAAGCGATATGGCTTCTTCAACGTCTACAAAACCATTGGAAGATTTGGTCCCTGTGAAACATGAGAAAGAAAAATCTATCTTAACCGAGAAACCTGGCTATGAAGTTGGCGTTGCCGACATTCTCAGTGTCGATGATGAAAAATTGCCAGACATTAAAGAGAAGAAGCTTCTTCGAAAGATAGATTTGCACATTATCCCCGGTATAACTATTCTCTACCTTTTGTCCTTCATTGATAGAGGTAACATCGGGAACGCCAAAATTGAAGGCATGCCGCAGGAGTTGAATTTGCACGGGAATCAGTGGAATATTGTACTAACCGTATTCTATTTCACATATTGTGCATCGGAAGTCCCTTACAACATGCTTATGTCCAAATTTAAGCCATCGATTATTTTGCCGACCACTATGGTTCTATGGGGGATTGTTGTGACACTGAGTGGTTTAGTCAAAAACTACCACCAGTTGGTGGTCGTTAGGCTGTTGCTCGGTGCCACCGAAGGGGGATTGTACCCAGGTGTGGTTTTCTATCTAACCAGGTGGTATCCAAGAAGGCATCTTCAATATAGACAGGCGTTGTTCTTCGCTGCTGCCAGTGGTGCAGGGGCATTCTCTGGCATACTGGCGTTTGGTATTTCGTTCATGGACGGCGTTGGTGGCCTCAGCGGCTGGCGGTGGATCTTTATTATCGAAGGTATCATAACGGTGGCAGCCGCGGCCCTCATCTATCTGATCACCTATGATTATCCCGAGACTGCAAAATTTTTGAATGAAGAGGAGCGTGAAGCAGTCATTCACAGCCTAAGTAACGACTTTGATTCCAGACTGAATGTTTCCGCCGAGGTTGCGCGGACAGCTTATCACAGGAGAGACAAAACTCAAATAAAGGCTGCTTTCTTTGATTGGCAATTGCCATGTCATGTCTTCGTCCATTGGTCTTTCATAACAACCCTTTACACGGTTTCTTTCTTTCTACCTTCTATCGTCAAAAGTCTCGGCTACACTAGAGCTAAAGCTCAGCTGCTGACTATTCCTCCTTATGCGTTCTCTGTTTTTTCCTCAATTATTACATCTTACTACTCAGACAAGATATGTTTGCGCTCACCTTTTATCTTATTTTATCAAACTGTGATGCTAATTGGCTATATTATGGCTGCTGCGATTGATCTCAACAAAAACCCGGGTGGTGTGTACGCAGGCATGTTTCTCGCAGTTGTGGGTACGTATTCCGCGTTTCCTGGTATGATCTCATGGCTGGCCTTGAATGTCGATGGCCCATACAAGAGAAGCATCGCTGTTGCCCTTCACATTGGGTTCGGTAATATGGGATCTACCTTTGCGACAAACTATTTCAGGACAAAAGATGCTCCAAGGTACACCTTGGGATATGGCATGTCAATCCTTTTTGTGGCCATGGGAATGATTTCCGTCGTCTTCATCAATATCAGATACTACTATATCAACAAAAAGAAAGAAAGGGAGATCAGAAACGGCTTAGCTGATAGTATATCTGAGACTGAATTGATGAAAATGGGTGACCGCAGTCCCTTCTTCAGGTACCAACACTGAAGAAACTTTGGTTCAGAAATCTAGATACCATGCTGCGATCATAAGGCTCGTCTCAGGTAAAATAAAGTTATTTCCAGTAAACCGACCATTGAAAATGGCTTTTGTTGTGCAAATGCACGAGTTCCCTCCGTCAATATCCAGTTATCAGGCGGCAGTATCTCGTTTACCCCAAACAATCTATGAAAGCAACGACGGTAATCTTAGAATCATTTTTTGCTGCAGTGATTCTATCCATCGTCGGTTGCTCTGAAATTATTAACTATTATGTTGTTCAAACCCTTTCTCAAGTTACTAGTATGTATGCTCGCAAATGTTTTGTTTTCTTTTATAAGGTACTCTTATAGTTAAATGGTGCAGTACGCATAGTATTTGTCTTGATCTTTTCGATTCTTCTCTGGTGGCCACTCGCCTTTCGACATTGTTTCTCGTTGCCATGGAAAAACAAGCTTTCTGTTAGAAGGCACTTAAAAAAGCATAGTAAACTATACATACGCCCATCTTCGTGATATTTTATCCTTATAGGGTCAATAAACATACTTGATTGCGCCTTCAATAACTGGGAGCTGACAGCTCATTTCCTGCAAAGGAGAATCCAGCAAGGGTCTCCGCTGGGTGCATCAAATCAATCATGACCCCTAAGCAAGATTCGCTAAGCACACAGTCCGACTGAAATGGCAAGGCAGGAATACGTCGCTGTTCCACCTTTTAACCCGTTCTTCAGGCTGGAAGCGTTTTTTCTGAGTTCTCTCAGCGAGCAAAGAGGATAGAAGGCCACTAACGAGTCGCTATCAAGACATCCGAATTAAAAGGACTCTCTGGGAGGACATTAATTTCGTTCCTTGTCCTAAATTGATTTTTTAAATCATAAGACTGGTAACGTCGCATAGTGACATTGAAATTTGCAGTATACACTGCATGCCTTTCTGACCAAATTTCTATCCGCTTCAGTGAGATAAAGTTTCCCACCGCATGGGCCAATCACCGGAATATACCATCACCAAACTCATATCCTTCAATGAGTCGTCCATTGGTTTTATATTATACATTAGTGTCTATATCTATCTCTCGCCTGTAAATATTGAAGTCATATTTATTGAGTTAGTTAAATACAATCAGGCAATACAAATGTGATGATGGAAGTTCAGCCATTGAAAGGTCGTCCATACGTTATTGGTCGTTTTACTTTCTTAGTAGAATCATGCTGCTCAGATTATATGGACATGAGATCACCCTTCATCTGCTTCTGTCGACTTTTGGGTTTAATGAGATACACTGAACCTATTTAATTCTTGATCAAAAAGAGATCTAGGTGCTGCTAATGCTTAAGTGTTCCGCACGGTTGCTAGAAGCTATTCTGAATGTCCAGCTATACTGTCATGGTTGTCCGTCAAATGGAAGGGCCTCATACTACGACCATATCGTGGGTTTCGAGTAGCTGGGGTCTACCTTTGCTGAAAACAACTTCAAATAGAAAGTCTTTCTCAGTCAAAAAGTGAGCTAGGAAATGTCCATTATGTTCTCGGCTTTAGGGTTCTTGGTGATTAGTATCCTCAATATAATGCACTACCACCTAAACCAAAGAAAAGAACCATCTGTTGAAGAAGGATGCGGAATCTTTTAACGGATGCTAATTTTTCGCTGTAAATGATTGTGTTTCATTTCATAACTATCACCAATAGTAATTGGAAAATGTATACAAAATTTGGGAAAGTCAATTTAGCTCTTGTACAACTGAACATAATTATTCCTGAGAACCACGGTACACCTCCTTTCATTAAATGAAACTGGATAGACCCGATTAAGGTAGCCGGATGGTATTGATAAATGGTGACGGAATTCGGATAAAGCGCTTAATTACTTGCCGCTTTATAGCGGTAAGTCATTCGCCGCCATTAAATAAGATCGACTGCAAAATGAGAACAGAGATATCAAAATTGTTGATTATAAATATGTATTCATTTGAATTTGTCTAAGCTATTCCAACAAGAAGATTGTAGAGGACACTACATAAGAGCTTTCATGAGTTTCCCTGTTACAAAAGTTGCCGCCTGTCACATCGCACCAGTCTGGCTAGATACATCTGCCACCATCGAAAAAGCAATTTCCTGGATCAGAGAAGCAGCTAGTAATGGTGCTAAACTTGTTTGCTTCCCGGAATCTTTTGTTCCGTGCTATCCTGTTTGGACTCAGTTTAAGTCCCCGGTTGACAACGGTAAGCTATTTCAAAAACTATGCGAACAGTCGATTTATGTTGACGGTCCAGAAATTTTCGCAGTTCAGCAGATTTGTTCTGAATTAGGAGTCTTTGTTTGTTTAGGTTTTAACGAAAGATCGAGATCCAGCATTGGGTGTCTATGGAACTCTTACGTGTTGATCAGCGATGAGGGAAAGATTTTAGCACATCACAAGAAATTGATGCCAACATTTTTTGAGAAACTTATCTGGTCTCATGGAGATGGCTATGGATTGGAAGTTTGTGACACCAAGATTGGTAGGATCGGCGCTCTTATCTGCGGGGAAAACACAAACCCTTTAGCTAAATACTCACTAATTGCCCAGGGTGAGCAGATCCACATCTCTCTGTGGCCCCCTTTTTTCTTGACCAAAAGACCGGAAGAAGGAGTGGATGACGGCTTTGGTCATGCTACCATGATCAGAGCAGCCTGTCAAGCTTTTGAGGGCAAAACCTTTACGGTTGTTTGCAGCAACTTTTTTGACGATGCTGCAAGAAACTTCTGCAAAAATGATGATCCAGCCAACGCAGGAGCCTACGATCTAGTCGGGCAGAGCACCACCCTATTCATCGGTCCCGACGGTAAACCCGTCGGGGACTTGTTGAAGGATGAGGAAGGTATCGCTTACTGTACGTTTGATCTCAACAAAAGTGTTCCATGCAAGCAATTTCAAGACGTTGCCGGCTATTACCAAAGGTATGATGTCTTCAAGCTCACTGTGGACAGAACACCCTCAGTTCCCGTGACTTTCCTGGAATCTGCAGACAGCAAGAACAAGTATCCTGAGCCATGAAATTGCCTGCTAATCTACCGTTGCTCAGGCCCTGACTCCACATTATACCGAATGGGTACATTATTTTTTGAGGATCGAAGGAACATATCATCTTTCTATATCATGTATCCGTTTGACGTGGAGCCTGGAAAACAACAAAATAATTTAATCTTCGAGTATCGACCATATGTAACACCTTCGAAATGTTGCTATTCTTTTCGGAAAGAAGCTAGCGAAAGCCTGAATGTGTTTAGTGTTGCAGTTGTTGTATATCATACGTCCAGAATCATAATCAGTATATTATAGCAGGATGAGCTCCTCCCTGGATACGGAATGATCTAACAGCTTGAGGTCGGGATGTTGTGGCTAGAATGCTACGATCTTCCGCCTGAAAGGGTACAAAATGCAAACAATTGTGCCCGAACTTAATCTTGAACGGTGTTGCTGTTGATCAAATTTAACCTCAAAGATTCTCTCAGTACGCATAGATGCAGTAAGTTATAGATGGCTGCTGTTAACTTTCTTTCATCATCAAGGTCTTGCACCTATGAACGTCGAAGCGACGCCCTCATTATCAGGAACAACATTATAAGCTTCAACATGCATATCTTAGTAACATCTAGTAAATTTAAAGGCCAGGCAAGTGCCAGTATGTGCTGTTTGCGCTTATAACTGTAACTTGCTGGTGAGAAGGCATGCTTTCAAGGCCATATCCCAGGAATGCCGAGTCTGAAAGCCATGAAACTAATCAAGTATATCATTAAAAGTAATCCAAGTGTATGGATACTGTCGTCGACTCTTGAAACGGCTTGTGTCTTGTGTCGTGGGCTCAACTTGCCGGTCAGAATTGATGTTTTGTTGAGTGGACTATGTATTACCTGCGTGTTAGAAAAAGAAGACAAACGAGAAAACTAAGAATCAAGGAACAAAATAAACAAAGAGAATAATGGCCAGAACGGCTATTAGAGAGCGGTTGAAGGACTGTACGGTAGCACAAGGTTGAGTATGATCCCCAAGAGACCCGTATGATTAGTTTCAGGCCTATAGTTCGCCTCTTTACTGCGTTAAATGCGTTCAGCCACATTCCGATGTGAATTGGCAGCCTGGCTCTCCAAATGAGCCTGTGTCTACTCAATGGATGGCAGGGAGCCAGAAGATTGGATAATACGTGTACTGTGAACTTCAAACTAGGAATAAGAGCGAGGAAGTTGATGTGGTCCCGATGATACCCCGAATACGAAGAAAAGAAGACAGCTCTGAGACTACAGTGGCCTTGCAGACCATAAAAAAGACAAGATCTATGTAAACAGTCATCTTTAAGACCGGTTGCTGGCTTTGAATGATTTTGGATTCCAAGCGACGGCGACAAGCGACCTGTTGTTTGAACTAAGTGCAAGAATAACAACAAGATCAAGAAAAACAGGAGAGGGCAGCACAACAGCCTCTGGAGTAGTACCAGAGTGACCAAGTATGTCGATGTGTGTGGTCTCAAAGAAGGTACGCACCGCGCAGTGTGCTACGACCCACGTAACTCGAGAAGATTGGAACGACAACAAACTGACCCGAGAGTCAATCGATCTGCGAAAGCATGAAGCATGCGCGACTGCGTGTTAGCAGAGAGTCCAAGAGCGTACTGTCGGACAGGTTTGTCGCATTGGCGGTTTGCCACGACTAATCGAAGAGAATTTCACTAGGAGGAACGACCGAATGGAACTTGAAGGATGGTAGAGTTCCCTCTACAGTTGCAGAGCCGTTTGCTAGCGATCAGCATTGCCACACACTTGAGGCCATTTGAATAAAAGGAAAGCCTGCCCCGTTGCATGAGTGTTGAAGTTCTTTCCACCATAGTGACTATCCCAAGGCTCTTTCAACACTGCGCGAGTCCGCCTCACAAGCACTAACGGAAACCGGCTACAAATGCTCACAGCCGTCTCCACTACCAAGCTGAGAGCGTACAAGTGCTGGCCCGTCCGCCTAGCTTGGCTGAACACATCAACGCCCTGCTTTGTTGCTGTGTTTGTGAGATGCGTTACGAAACGCGTCGCGTAAAGAATTGAAAATTTTCATAAGAAAATGAGAAGCACCAGAGAGACATACAAGTGGGTTTCTAGGCAGTCTACTGGCCCTGGAACGTAAAGCAAGTGGATGCTTGTTTGTTTACGACTATCTGACCACGTCTGTAGCCAGCGACTGAGGTTTGAGTGGAATGAAGTTGGATAGAGATTGAACTATCTAGAGTCACAATTGACAGTCTAAATGTTATAGACCACAGAATAAGAATGGGGAATAGTGGGGTACTTCAAATAGTCTACTGATCGAGGCGTAGGTCCAATGTAAGGACGGGCGAACTTAGGAGAATTGAGGAATTGCGAAGTGCCCGTAGTCATTCACCTTCCTAGCCACGGAGAAGGGTCTGAGGAAGACGCTGACGCTGCCGCTGCAACAAAACAAAGATGAGATGGAGCTGTATCGGAAGGATCCGCTCAGGTACCATCACATCTGCTCAGTGCAAAGGCAGACGGCACAAGCTTCGTGTGTGAGAGTGGCACCCTGGAGACGCTGTCCAATTAGCAGCCTGCGAGAAACTGTGCAAGTTATAAGTGCAAACTGACTGACCCAAGTAAACTTTGAGGCAGTAGGACCAAGACTTCTGCGTATTCGTTCACCATAAGCATGTGGGGGTGGTTTATATCACCGAGAGAAAGAGCCGACAATTGGAGAGTTTCTTTGAGATCGCTACGTCAAGGAAGAGTGAGCATTGCCATTATACCAGACTGCCTGATACTGATGTTCAAAGAAAAGCCACCCACGTTTTGCCGGGCACTTGGTGGGACAGAACGTTGGGGGGACAAGCCAGTCTCGTATTACTACGTTCTGTGGGAGGGGAATGATCCAACGCAATACTCCACGCCAAGGCTCGTAAACTCAAGAGAAACAGGTCAAGGCTTAGCCATGCTTCAAACCGTTAATCCTGAAGAACAGACTCGGGCTGTAGCTACATAGTGGGCTAATGAATATGCTTTGTGATTCATAAGGTGTGTTCCAATCATGCTTCCTGTTAAGCATTGCGCGGGCTGAGGCGAGTGCGAGCTCGAGTTCTTGGCCAGGTTCGTATTGATAGTCGGGCATTTGAACATGGTATTCGAAGCGAAGGACCCCTGGAATGAAACGTCTCCTCAGAGACAGATATGGGCATCACTTCTGGGGTCAGGAGCTGTTGCGTTGCCGCGTAGCAGAGATACGTGTTGCGGTGTCGATATGCGTTACAGTTGGTATTGCGACTCGACAAAGTACAGGAAAGAAGCCAGGAGAGCCAGGAGAGATAAGTCTAGCACAGGTGCAATAACAAAGCAATAGTCTGTGCCTGGCCCATAGCTGCGTAAACACAAGGCTATCTCAGTTCGCTCATTCCGGAATGGCGAATCGAAGGGTAGAATTACAGAAGGAATTGGTTCCAAAACGTGTGTGGTTCGGATAGAAGTTACAGTACAACCAGCGAGACAGATGGGAAATGGAGTCTCTTAGACGGCTCAAGCAGACAAGAGGGGGGCTGAGCCTGTTGCGGTGCCAAAGGCAAAAGAACAACACCAGACAAGGCACGCACAGGGCTAGTCGTAACGTGAAAGCGACTAGCGTGTGTCACACGGGCTAGAAAAGCGAGAGAGCTGTCTGCAACGTGTCCCTCTCCATGGCTCGAGATGCCTGCCAGAATCTTTGAAGTTACAGCTGCCTGTTTGTTGCAGCGCCCGTTCACGGCCTTTGCCTCTGGTGACAGTTCATATGAATCTCTTGTTCAAAGCCTGGGAAATATTCGGGCAGTCTGACCAGGACTGAGTAGAGGCCATGTGTTGGGGCTCTGTTCGCCTCGCCCCAAGCTTGCTTTTCCTAAATAGGAAAAGCAGGGTCAGTGAGCGTTGAAGCGAAAGACAGGTTCGTGAAACAAGGCAAGCATGGGACGCTGGGTGATAGCAGAGAGTGATGCGTAGGCATAGTATGAGACTGACCCACGTTTATTGAGAGAGGATGTCAAGGGGAATACAAAGAGGTTAGCCAGGCGAGGTTGCTAGCAGCCTAGACAAACTTTCGATGCCAAACCAGGTACAGTGGCACCAAGTCCTGGTACAATGTGGTTGAGACTGTGAT
>JABBEO010000010.1:0-40916 GCA_012851205.1 Torulaspora pretoriensis
CTAGCTGCTGGACCATAGATCGAGTGCTCGTCAACACAACAGCCTTTGCTTTTCGGTCGTATCGGAATAGCCCGTGAAGGAGTTTGAAGGCTTCTTTATAGGGCTCGGAGACCCGCCTGAGTATCTTGTAAACATGGCCCAGTGGCATTTTGGTGACAAGATCGACCATGGGGGTGGGGGTGTAGCAGCCTCTAACCCCTAGCAAGCATCGTTTCCCTGCGTCCAGAACTTCGCTTGCACACAAGGCAGGTTTCTCTATGCCAGCAAACCCGATTGCTTCCAAAGCATCATCTGCCAATTGTGCAGGCGCTGTCGCACTGAAGAACAGTATCTTCTCAAAGCCGTCGAAATCCAATTCATTGATCGGCGCGAATTGTGGCCTACGGTACTTCTCGAGATGGAAATTATGAAACTCGTCCATAATTGCCTATCCAAGTTTGATGGCTTTCCCTGAGTGCATGTGGTTCGTGGCATAATTCCACTCGGCGATCCTTGAGGCAAAAGTAGGCTGCGCAAGATCATCGAAGACACCGGCATACACATCAGACACGCCGTCGTAGCCCTTTTCTATGAACTGCTTGACATCGTTAATGCAACAGCGTTGAACGGGTCAAAGTTTAATCACACAATCAAATAACTAGGTCAGAATCAATTACTTACCATAACACTATGACTGAGCACAGAGAAGTAATGCGTCGAGCCTCCATAGCTCTCTAATCAAGGTTTTTGATTCTTCCGAAGTCACAAGAGGTAAACGAATTAGTAGTTTGGTTAAAATCATTTTGATATTCTACAGATATTAGATCAAGGTATCAAGAGATATTTCACATTCACATGATTCACTACCTAAAGCTCGATAATAATCACATCATCTTTGAATAGTCAAGTAGCATGGTGATATAAGGTGGACTCCTGAGAAACACAATTCCACAATAGTATCAATCCACTAACTTTTTCTTTTCCGCCTGACGCTTCTCATACTGCTCCTTTGGCGAGGGGAGTTTAACAACGGGAAAACGTTCATCAGTTTTCAGCGGCGCATGATCGCTGCACTCGAGGAAGAACTTCAGTAACTCTCCTTCGTAAATTTTAATCCTAGATTCATATTGCGGGTCATCAATTAGATTGTCAAGTTCCTGGGGATCATTTTTTCTCGAGTATAGCTCGTTCTTTTCGTAAAGCCTGTAGACAAAGGTGTATTCATGATCTCTCAAAGAGATTACTCGACCCACAACCTCAGTATGCTCATGCTGAATTCTTGCTTTTAAACTGTAAGGAAAAAAATCTACAAACTCGATTATCGGTTCCTCGCTCAGCAAAAATCCACCTTCAGAAATAGAGTAGTCTCGGATCTGACGGGTGCTTTTATCAATCAAAGGCAACAGGGATTTGCCGTTGATAGCATAATCAATCTTGACAGACGACAAGTCCAAAATTGTCGCACCTAGATCAACCATTTCAGTAAGAGACTCTACGACCTCTCCTGGAGTGATTCCGGGACCCGATATTATCAAAGGTTCATGCGTCAGACTATCAGACACGCCGCTAGGCCACTTTTCAATCAGACCGTGGTCTCCCAAGTATTCACCATGGTCGGTGAAAAAAAAGGTGAAGGTATCTGTGTTATTGATCAACGGAAGCAAGCGGCCCAGCTGATCGTCCACTCTTGTAATCATTCCATAGTAAACTGCAATCACTTCCTTCCAGACATCTGATCCCACATCCTGTATCTCATAAGTCTTCCGAATGAGATCAAAATACTTTGGCTCATAGCCCCTCCTTTGACGAGGATCAGACGGTGAAGGCATTTCTTCTCTGTTGTACAGTGAAAAGTAAGGCTCTTCTACCGCAAAAGGACAATGGGGGAAGATCAAAGGCAGAAGTAGAAGCCATGGTTTGTCTTGAGGAGGGTCCTTCAACCATAGCTCAGCCGACTTTATTATCGCTTCATCGTAGTCAACAGCTTGATCCCGCACTCCTCCATAGAATAGTCTGCCCCAAAGGTCTCTAACCTGCTCCAGCTTAACAGTTTTCTTCTTAGTCCCACCATAATAACTAACTTCTGGCTCCACAATGAAACCGTATTCATCTACACTAAGTTCTGTAGCATTCTCGGCAAACAAATCGCCACGAGGTCCCAGCACGGCAACATGATACCCATCTTTCTTCAGCGATTTTAGTATGTTGTCTTCGTAGGGCTGTAGCAGGCTATTAAGGCCTCTCTTTCCCGTCACGTGAGGGTACTTCGAAGTAAAAATCGAACACCGGCTCTGACTACAGACACTGTGTTGTAAGAAACTGTTTGTAAACTTAACACCCTGGCCTGCCAACTTGTCGATATTTGGGGTTCTTATCTGGCCATTTCCAAAGGTTCCAATGCAATCGTACCTCAATTGATCGGGCATAAAAAGGATGAAGTTTGGCCTTTTGGTGCCATCTTTCTCGAGAACCATCACAGTTGTGCTTTGAACCAGAGGTTTACGCTCCTGTTAGGTCCCAATACTGAAGGATGGTATATCTGACCTTTCGTGTTTATATGATGCGCCCTGCGATTAAGGTTGAATTAAGTTTCCGCTGATGTCTCCGCATGTCTTAAGGTCTTACTAATTCACGTGAAATTTCATCGAGCGATAAGCTTCAGTCACTAGTGAACTAATAACTAGTGCCACTCATCCACAAAGACACTACTTTAATCGCGCCCTGACTGGCTGACCTTCTTACTCTGTCAGTTTCTGTGCATCTCAACTAGGGCCGTTAATTTCCGAGTTTCCACAACTCTCTGAAATTATAATAGTTTATTCGATACCGGGATATGAGACTGCTAGCCCAATAGTATCTCTGTGTTCTTAGTTTATGTGGTAATCACTTGATAATCTGAAGACCCGATATGTTGGGCTATAAAACGCCGGTCGATATCGCAACTTAGGGAGCCGCGAGCTCGTGGTTGCGAAACAAGTAGCAAATGAAGGGAGATATCAAAGAGCCATACGTTGTGAGCGTCGATTCCGGCGAGGAAGCCAAAAAGGCGGTATCCTCCAGTGTGTTGACGATATTCAGGAATCAATTTAACCGAACCCTTTCTCTGACTTGTCTTCTTTTGGTCTGCTCGTCCTTTAGTCATGGGTTTGATAACCAGGGATTTGCTACTATCCAAGCCATGGACTCGTTTGCACAGCAATTCGGTGATTACAACAGTCAGACAAAGAAGTACTCGATCCCGGCGTACTTTTTATCATACTTGAACAGCTTTCAGTATTTTGGATTTGCTGCTGGGCTGATCATTGGTAGTTACGTTGCTTCAATTTTTGGTAGAAAGTGGTGTATTCGGTCTATGAGTGTGTACGCATTGGTGATCGCTATCATCGGGGTCACTTCCAAGAAACGGGAGCAGATCTTGTCAGCCAGAGTTCTTAATTACGTTTTCATCGGGATGGAGATGGCTGTGATTCCTGTGTTCCAAGCTGAGATTACTCCAGCGAAGGCTCGTGGATTTATGGTTGGAGCTTTCCAGTTGTCATTGTCAATCGGAGGTCTCATAATCCACATTATTACGAATGCGACAGCGAATCGCGAGGATTCCTCCGCGTGGAGGATACCTGTAGGGCTTTTTTTCATTTTTCCTTTCCTAGTAGCAACGTTAATTAATTTCGTTCCAGAGTCTCCTCGTTGGCTACTGGCTAAGGGGAGAGAGAAGGAGGCAATGGACTCTCTGCGCAAGTTGCGCCAAGGAAAGTTCACGGATGAAGAAATAACTCAAGAGTTTGAAGAGATTCAGGTTAGTCTTCAAAAGTTGGATACGAATTCTGGGTCTTATAAAGATTTGTTCAAAGGGACTGATAGGATTAGGACCTTTATTGTGGTGTTTATGAACTTTTTTCAGCAGGTTACCGGGCAGGCATTTGCATCACAGTACGGGACCATTTATATTAAATCACTTGGCACCGTGAATGCGTTCCAAATGTCCATTGTAGCGTCAGTTATCGCTATCGTCGGAGTTGCGCTTAATCTGCTTTTGACTGACAAGTTTGGTAGGAAAACTTTTCTCTACGCAGGACTCGTGGGACAAGTCGCATCCCTAATGGCTATGGGGGGTATTGGAGTTCAAAAGAAGCCTACAGTACCTGAAAAGAATGCTATCGTCTCAATGATGATGATCTACAATTTCAGCTTCGGCTCCGGATACGCTCCGTTATCCTACGTCGTCAGTAGCGAAATCCCAAGCTTAAAGCTTAGAGATAAAACTTACCGTTTAGGGATTCTTGTCAACATTGTATGTGCATTTTTGGTTGCTTTTACTCTACCTTATTTGTTGAACGCACCGTACGCAAACTTACAATCTAAGGTCGGATTCATTTACGGGTCGTTGGCTTTGCTGGGGCTGGTTTATACCTTTTTCTTTGTGCCAGAGTGTAAAGGGAAGTCACTTGAAGAAATTGATTTCTGCTTCTATAAGAAAATACCTCTAAGGAGATTTGCGTCTTTCCAGCCACAGGAAAGCGAGGAGTTCCACTCTTTCAGAGAAGAATTCAAGAAGTCCGCGGATGCCACCTCGAAATTGGACAATAGTCAGGTCTCATAGTTTTTCAATACGGTACTTGATTGGACAGAATACAAAACGCGCTCAACTCTGACTATTTAGATGACCTTATTCGAGCCATTCTGCTTTTGATCAAAGCAGTGCACACATGATATAGGTAACACTAGGCTAGCGCTATGAAAAATCTTTGACACCGGTATTGATCACCGTCGTACTGTTTTCTTTCAGCATCTCTTCAAACTGTCCGGACGCTACGTCTGCGATAAACTTGAGAAGATATACGAGGTTCAGATTTTTTCTTCCTTTGAACGGCTTTTTCAAGTCATAAGGTCTGAACTGACCGCCAGGCAATTATAAGTAACGACCATGCGCCTTATATGTTCAGTTACCAATAGCAACTAAAATCCTCGAAGAAACATGAAATACGGCATCTCATCAAAATGATAGTGCAGAATGACATATTAGTATTTTCTCTCAAATAGGTAGAAAGTACTGAACCAAGAAGACTAAATGCTAGTACCAATGAATAGGAACTTCCTGTTTGCTTTTTGTGCGATTCTTTACGTTTGAAATCCCGATAATCTCGGGATTGAATCTAACGATAATTTTATGGAAATCAACCAGTTTACTTTAAGACAGGAATATGAAGCCCCGAAACCCTTCCTCCTGGCTTTTGCGTCTCTGTATTGAGACGAACGCAGCATAAGTCTAGTCAGATCAAATGGGGTTTTCTGGAAGAAACAATGATTCGGCCTGCGATGAATCTCTAGTGACAGATTGGGGACTGTAAACTAGGCAGGTAAACACGCTACTTTCAACAAGGATTTGGGTAAACTCATAACGTTCATAGCTCAAAAATTGGCAATTTGTAAAGCTGAACAATCCATTAGGGACAAACTTTTATGTAACTTTCCCATACCCTTGGATCACTCTAGAAAACAAATAAAGACACCTAATCTTGAAAGAGATCAAAGGAACGTGGGTGCTCTTCTGTACAGTATGGATGAACGTTCTAGTACCGCTGCTTTTGAATCAAGCAAGTAATTACTAAGGAATTGTGGTCAGGGAAAAATAGACCGTACCACATTATATTATGACACCGGTGTGTAGTCCATTGCTCTTGGGCGTTCGGCAATTTCTAATCCAAAAAGCTACCGCAGCATTGACGGTTGGTGTTTGCTTGGTTTTTCACACCCATGACTGAAAGGACTCTGGAGGGAAATTCTGCGAATTTTGTTGTGCTTTAGCTTGTAGATTGTGTCTAGCATGGTTTGTTTGCAGCTTATTTCAAGCAACTGGTTGCCTATCGCTACGGGGTAAAGCGTGGGGCGAGCAAAAGAAGGCATTTGTACAACTTTTGAGGTAGGCGAGTGGTCTTGGAAGCTAAACAAAACGCCAAGACTTTTTAGGAAAACAGCAGGTCGTTGCTATGGCAACCGCAACATGCCTACAAGTGGTTCGATACTCATAGGTAAGCGCATAGGAAGAATCACCTAAATTTCCTAAGAGAGATTCACCTTCCTAAAGAAGGCTGAGGTACCAGAAGTAAATTGCGTTTATAAAGAGGTGCTGGTAGGAGACTTTATATCCGGCCACTCTGTGCAGAAATAGTCAAAAAGCGCAGAAACAGTCAAAAAGCACAGAAGCCCAAATAAAATTTAGACCGTATACTGATAAACCTTTGAGGGGTCTCAAGATTGCCACTGTTGGTGTTAGCAGTGCTGGATCCACAACCGCAAACTCGCTGCTATTTAGCGGAATGGCGGCGGAAGTTGTGTTGATCGATATCAATCAACAAAAAGCAGAGTACATGGATCTTAGACATGCGTTTACCCTTATCATCCGAATCTCGAATAAGGGTTGGCACTCCCGAAGAGTATACGGACTGTGCAATTGCTCAATGGAGCCTTCGGATTGTTGGGATTCACAAACCTTGAATGAAATGTTGTCATTGGCACGTTGACGGAGCGACTTTCGGCAAATTAACTTCTTTCGGACGCTGGTAAGAGAAGCGTAGGGAAATACGGGATTAACTGACTTGAAAATTATTCTCTCGGCTTAAAAAAAGAGCCGGAGACAACAATTACTCCTACAGTACTGCATCGCCATCTTTCTAGTATCACATTAATCAACGGCTCACAATACTATACAGCCACAATTTTACGGGCTGAGAGACATCGGGATAGAAGGTTCAATTCTTGTACACACTATTACCGATTGTTTGGATATTCCTGCCAAGACAATATTAGTCGAAATGCTGCATGATAATGTCAATATAACAATCTTGCATTAAACAAAAGAAACAAGAAGTCCAAGAGACAAAGAAGTATCATAAGTTCAAGAGACAGAGAAGTGTCATAACAATTGTGTCAAAAACTTTGCATATAAAGAGATGAAAGAAACCTTATGACTTTGAAAGAATGAAACCATCAAAAACATACAATAGAGTTAGTGCTAACTTGTAGTCAGGAAAGAATAAGCTTTAATCGATACTGCTTGACAACGGAAAGTGCTTTATCACCAAGCAATGTCGAAAATATTTCCCGTTGCGAGTCATGAGTTACCACTGGGCGATCTCCAAAGTCTCAGCGAGAGGGAGGATAAGATTTTAAACAGGTATAACCTGGACCACGAAAAAGCAGATGGTTTCCAGGTCGTGGGGAGAGAAGTTGTATCAGATGAAAACGATAAAAAACTGCACACGTTGCCGCTGCAGGCTTATTTCCATTATGCTAGTATTCAACGTGAATATGAGAAATCAAAGGATTACGAGGGGCTCTACATTGCTCAACATGAACAAATGTATACTGATGAGCAATGTAATTTTTCCCCGGCAAAACTGGAGGTCCAAAGATTAATTAGAATTGCAAAGTCGTATTCGGTTTTTTTTTTGATTACCACTGATATTCTGGGTCCAGCTAATGCTCCGTATGCCGTCGCGCAAATGGGTTACGTGCCTGGTGTTATTCTCTATGTTCTGTTCGGCGTGGCTGCCGCCTTTTGCGGTTGGCTGCTCAATTACTGTTATTGTAAAGTTGATTCGAACAACTATCCTGTACGCACATTCTCCGATCTCGCTGCCCGTATGGTAGCCCCTTGGTTTAGGTATCCATTCGCACTACTGCAGTTTATTCAAATGTTACTGGCCTGCGGAAGTCTCCTCTTGGCCACAGCGCAGGCATTATCACAAATGTTAATTGTCAATAGAGGAAAGGACAATTTCTGCTTCACCGTGGACATTTTGGTGTGGGCTTTATTGTGCATGATTGTGGGGCAAATTAGTTCATTAGGCAAATTTGCACATATAGCAAACACTGCAGTTTGGATGAATATTGCAATTTGCATCATTACGATGGTAGGAGTGGCAGTGGGAGGCCCTTATTACGGAATTTTTGAGCAATATGGAGAAGGTCCACCGTATTTTCAGACAGGCACTTTTGACCCCCTTCCAATAACCAAGTATGCCATCACTCCCGGTACCATTAGCGACAAAATTGGGGGAATGAATAACATGGTTTTTGCTTGGGGTGGAGCGACAATATTCTGCGAGGTCATGGCCGAAATGAAGAGACCAATGGATTTTTGGAAAGGTATGCTCTGTGGCCAAGCGCTTATATTGGTAATATACCTTTTATACGCGCTTTTTGTGTACTCGTACAACGGACAATTTGCTTATGTGGCGGCTAATCAAGGAATTGGCTCAATTCCGTTACAGAATGCCACAAATGTTCTGACGATCGTCACCGGTCTAATAGCAATGTTATTATACGGAAATATCGGTATCAAGGTTGTATACCAAGGATTTTTGGTGCCGGACTTCCGATTTCCAAATCTAACCTCCCGAAAGGGAACAATAGTCTGGGGATTATTTGTTATTGTTTATTGGGCGGTCTGCTACATTATTGGCACAGCTATTCCTTCTGTCAGCGCTCTGTTATCAATTATTGGTTCCTTCTGTGTTCTGAACTTCTCATACACTTTTCCATTTCTGTTTGCCCTTTGTCTGCTGTGCCGCGTTGATGCTGGGTTAGTCGATCAATTTGATCCTAAAACCTTCGTTGTCACAAAAGGTGATTCTTATTTTCACGGTCTGTCTCGCTGGAAGCGTGCCTTAGGTCATGGCGGGCTGTCTCGCTGTTTGTTGAAGCTTGCATTTTTCATACTTTTCCTTGCCGCCCTAGCTACTTGCGGTTTATGCTCTTATTCAGCAATTACCGGAGCAATTGCTGCCTATCAGACTAATATGGCACAGCCATTCACGTGCGATTCTCCCGTGGGGTGAACAATTCTACGTAATACGTAGAATAACCATGTACCTGTAGTGTTAGATTTATTAATGGTTGTTAACCCTTGCAGAGAGCATTTATCGTTTGGGGGCCATGGAGTTACATCTAGGAAACAGACTGCAAAATTTTTGAAGAGAATTTGTAGTTGGTGGTTTATGCTGTGACAGGGTCTCTGGATGGTGTGGCACTTTGGAAATGCATCGAGCTACCGAAGAGAACATTAGTACTGTCTGAACTGAGTTATCTCATGGATTAATATACGTTCAGGGAATAGAAACCCATCGGCTTCCTGAATTTAGTATCCCTCGTAGAAAAATCTTCGTAAATTGTCGAAAGGTTTGCTTGCGCACCAAATTCTAGACTTTGACGATCTTAAAATGTTAAAATAATTCTTTCGAAAATCTCTTCATTAAACAGTTTCATGCTACTGGTATCAACTGTGGACGCCTAAGAAACTCGTTCTCGAAATATGCTCCTTATGAATCTCATTCTCACCTGAGATATTAATGATCATAAGCAGAGAAATCACACTTTCAACATTTCTTTGTAGTCATGGAATATATTTTAAAGGACGCCAGAGAGTAAGTTATTGGTGCTGATATGAAATTTTCAGTAATACTCGAAGTTCCCGACACAGGAACATGTCAGGAAAGAACTCCATGAGGCACACCAGGTAATACCAAGGCATGTTTCTTAGAGCAAGCGGCTATGTCCTAATGAAAGCGTTGGTGGACACGACGATGCCTCAAAGGATGAAATTTCCTAATTCCAACAAATCTTGGTATTCTAATAGTCTGTTTAATTTTATGTTTCTAAAAAACGTGTCAGATAGCGGGGCCCGCATCCAATCGAAACCATAAGCAGCTAGGCTTTAGTATGGAGAGGCTTTTTCAAGTTAGCCATTGTATTAGTTTAACAGCTAAATCCTCGCCCGGAGAAACATATTAGAAAATCACAGCAGAAGACACGGCAGAGATGTTCGTTAAGATTTAATAATGACCCGGAAGCTGAACAGTTCTTTGAGAAAGTTCTTTCGATTATGATCAACAGAACGTGGAGAATCTTTTGTAAGATGGCGCGAACCAGGGCAACTTATGTTCGAATGTGACAAATCGTCCTGCAATGTCCTCAGGTTGGGCAAAACTCGATATTATGGGCTTGAAAAAATGCCAGTGAAGATAAACGTGACCAGTAACGATAACATGGGCTCCATGAAGTTCTTCGGTTACCAAGTGTGATATTATCTACCCCATTAGTTCCTCTGGTAAGGGAGGTGTACGGTGAGTTTAATTTGAACAGATACACTAAAGAAAATCAAAGATTATCTTGGGTGAGTCTGCTGATATCGGATTCTTTATAATCAAATTTTACAAGTGACCGTGACAGGCTTTAGATGTTGGCTCCTAATTTCTGGCCAATTGCGACCAGATTGATAGACATAGATGAAGTTTACCCGCCAAGCAAGGGTTTTGTCAAGGACTCTTCATCATGGACATCATAGAGAGAAAATGGGCATTTACTATTGGTTATTTCTGGACGGCCGTCTCGGCTGTATTGCTGGCTCGTCGCCGGATTCTGCAGCATCGGGAGTATATGCTGCGGCACTCTGGAATTTCGGGGTAGGAGACAATCTGCGTGTTGATCTGTCCATTTTCGTCGAATGCATTATCAGTTTAGTTATTTGGTAGCTGCTTTTCGCATATTCTAGCACTCCGGCAGGTCAAAGTTGATGTCGCGAGCTTTAACCGCAAATTATTCTTGCGAAGCTGCTACTGTTCGCTGAAGCTGTAGCTGAGCATGCAAATATCCCTTTCTACCGCGGAATACCAAGGCTTTTGGCGTTTAGACACTGCTCAGCCTTCAGGGTCTTTGCGTCTCGTAAATTTCTGTTTCAAAAGATGAAATGAGGTCGCCATAACCATTATACTCAACCTTAAAACAATGTCGAGAGATCACTACTACTGGTGATGATCTGGAAGAGACATGAAATTATTGAATGAAAAAAGATGGGTCATTTAAAAAATGCAGATATGAATAAAAATTCCCATGTGTTGTTCAGAGCACATTAGTCAAGTTCTTCGGTTTTAAAAGGCAGCCTGCTCTGCTTCTTCTATGATACTTTTTGAACAATGACTGATCTCCAATTTATTATTCAGAAAGAGGACATGTGAACGCTTCTTGGGTGTTGCTTTGGCCCATAGGCATAGTACTGATGAATATACCTAGAACGATGATTAATGGTAATTGCGTTGAATCCACACGTGCATGTTCCTTTTTTCTTCTTAATCTAAACACAAGACTCTTCATCTGCTTACAGCGGAAAACAAGTAATAAAGGTGATTTCGCGTCAACTCCACTATTAAGGATCATGCTTAACAGTATTTCTGATTTGCTTTCAACTCATTTGAATTCTAGCGAATCCATATTGAGTTTGAATGAAAACGAACTAAAGGGTGGAAGCTTTCCAGATGTCGCTGGATCTTCACCAACAAAATTGCTGGGAAATCCAATATCAAAAGGAGCAATGCTTTCCAGATACTTTACTTGATCTGGCGTCAACTTGATCGATAAAGCGGAAATGTTGTCCTTCAAATGTTCCACCTTTCTTCCTCCAATGAGAGGAAAGACGTTAGTTCCTTTGGACCTGAGGTAGGCGATTGCGACAGCAGTTACAGAGTTCGTACCATGTTCTTTTGCGACTTTCTCTGAAGCTTCACTGATCTTAACCTCCAATTCCGACTGTTCAGGAGGTTGATTAAAGGTACGCAATTTCTCACCCCTCTTCTTCCGTTGTTCAATCGCTTCCTTTGTTTGGAATCTCCCCCCTCCAATAACATCCCAAGGAACTAATGCCATACCAAAATGTCTGGCCATAGGAAGGATTTCCCGTTCGAAGTCTCTCAACATCACGTTCCATCTACCCTGGTAAACACTAAAGGGCGTCTTGCCGTTTGAGATGGCGTAATAGTTCGCAGCAGATACGACCCAAGCCGGTGTATCAGAAACCCCCAGGTATAGAACTTTTCCCTGCTGAACAAGAATGTGCAAACTATTCATCATTTCTTCTATGGAAGTCATATGGTCCCACCAATGAACGTACAATATGTCGATCCATTCAGTTCTCAACTTTTTTAGGGAATCACGAACACTCAAAAACATGCTGCGTCTGTTATTACCAGAGAAGTTTGCACTCCTGCCTTTGCCAACTGCGTAAGACTTGTAGTCAGTTGTATACTTCGTGGCGATCACCATCTGATCCCGAATCTTCCTACTTTCCAACCACTCCCCCAACCAAGCTTCCGACTCCTCGTTCTGGTAATTGTTAGCTGTGTCAATGAAATTTCCACCTGCTTCATAGTAAGCATCGAGTAGCTCAAAAGAATGTTTTTTTTCCATTGAGCCCAACATATCTGACCAAGCTTCCCCAATGGACATGGCTCCTAAGACCAAGGGCGAAACCTTTATTCCAGCGGTCTTGGACAAAAGGTTCAAGCGACCCAACTCAGTGGTAGGTTCTGGTGCGGGACTAAATACTTCGGCCATGGGCATCTTCGTGCGTTTTCTAGGCTTTTTCTGAGGATATACTTCAATTGGTGCTTGATAATAAGAACATTTTTAACCTATTAAGTAGCTGAAGGTTTTTATACCTTACTCTCAGAAAACGGGGCGCATAAGCTTTCCATAAACCATCTAATGTGTCGTTCCATGTTATCATATGCTGGTATTAGACCATGCGATCAATAATTTAACTACTGCGGAGTATACTTATCGATGGGTCACGTCATGCGGACAAGACCCGCTATTAGTAATATGTAATCAAAACAGTTCAACAGGAAGCATATAAAGCAAGCTAAGGGCCAGTTGCGGGACTAAATATTCAGTTTATCAAGTAGTTCCTAAAAATCGCTTTATGTTGTTATAGGCCAGAGTATCTTCTTTCTTCTTGCTTGGTATAAAGTCCGAGTTTTTCTATGCCAAGAAACTGAGCGCATAATGCAAGGCCATACAACAATGGAAGCGTGCTGGCATTCACTAAAAACCATTGGTTGCACCCAAGAAGCATCGCTCTTCCAGTAGTCCCTGTTTATCTTGTACGGTCGAGATACCCGTCTTAGACTCGATGTCTTTTGTCTTCTGTACCGGAATAAAATATCTTCTTTACCTTACCAAGCTTTCTTGTTCAAGAGCTCTCAGTACAGCAGTATACAGTGTACTCAATATTGTTACTTCGAGTGGTCCATTAAAGTCATACGGTCCGACGGTACCGTCAGAATGTCGTGCAACCCAGAACTGACAAGGCTATGATCTGAAAAATAATATGGGAAGCTAGGTTCACTAATGCGTAACTTATGCCTTCTGAGTATTCAAATATCTCTCACCGCTCCATTGAGACCACTTATAAATTCTAAGAGTTGCCATAGGCCAGTGCACCGTTGGTCTAGTACCTCGTGAGCTAATTGCCAACAAATACTTTCTAAGTACTGTTTATCCTTACACACAACAATACCAAAATTTGATTTAACTTTTAGTCTATTGATTGCTTTGTAACACCCATCAAGACAGACCGGTTACAGCCTCCTGATAAATTGAGGTAGGTGAAGGAACCATTCTCAACAGAGATTGTCTCAAAATGGCGTCCGTTCTCGATTAACTGCGGATATGCTGTTGCAGACCAGTCACTTTTGACAGCGACTCCTTCAATTGAAGTTCTGGGATTGTATACTCACCGCCATTTTGAACCCTATATTTGATAGGCTCGGTCTGCCCAAAGGACCGTACGCGTTCCTGCAACTTTCTGGACTCCTCCGCAAAGCCAGCTTCATCTATCCTGTGGGTATTGTACACAACGAACGGAGGCAGGACCTGATAACCAGCGTAAAAAAAAATTCCATGCTGTATGGGAAACAGCAAATCTTCCATGGAACCGTTTATACCTCTCGCACCATAATGACTTTCCCAGCCGCCTGCGCATGTAATCAACATCGCCCTTTTCCCGGCAAAAGTTCCTTCACCGTAGCGATCTCCCCAGTGAGTTTCAGTGTATTCTCCAAGGCCATAGCCAAAGCCGCAGGAGAACACTCTTTCGACCCAGCCTTTCAAGATAGCAGGCATGGAAAACCACCACAGGGGAAAAACTAAGACTAACGAATCCGCCCACTTTAGCTTCTCCTGCTCTGCGCGGACATCTGCGGTCAAACCAACAGATTTTGCTTCCATGGAGGCATCGAAAACCTGCAACCTGTCTTTCTTGTACTCTGGGAAATCATCTCGATCAACTTGACTTTTCCAATCCATACGATATAGGTCACTCACTTGGACCTCGTCTCCATTAGCTTCGAAAGCCTCTCTGGCCACTTTAGCCAAGGAACATGTTAAGGATCTTATCTCTGGGTGAGCCACCACTATTAGTACTTTCATTCCGCTTTTTGCAAACTGTTGTTACTGCTTTCCCTTCAGGCTGGACACTCATGGTATAGTCTCGATTAAGACTTGCATTATATAGTGTGAGAAAACATCCAGAGTTTGTAATGTTGTCTTCATGACCAAGAATCTTAGCTTGACTGCTGACTCAACTGCTGACTAAGAGTTGATGGATTGGAGGCTCTTCTCAAAACTAAGTTCATTAATTCTGATATTTCTACGGGTCGCTACTCTCCCTGATCTCAACGAGTAAACGTTCTCTATACGAATACCCGTCTTACAGTAGTCTTAGTATTAACTCGTTAACTGATTACTTTCACGTTTCCATGAGCTCCGCTTTAGAGCCGAGAGTTAATCTCACACTTTTTCTTAATTCGTATTAGTAAGCTCATCGAGAAATTCGATGAGTTCATTCGCGGAAAAAAAACCATGCACGGTTCCGGGCGGAACTGCTCAAACATTCATGCCACCTACGGTTAATGTGGGTAGGTCACATTGGTAGCACTCTTACTCTTCGGTCTCCAACACCGCTCGTGAACCTCTCCAGTCGGCGTTCTAGTTTAGAAGTTTTCATCGATGCCAAGGTTCGGACGTTGATGCTGCACTTGAAGCAGTCACTCTAGCATACTCTTGTGCCGCAAGGTATATCACGAGAAAAAAGACGCTCGTTGCTAGGCGTATGTACTTGGCGCACTTGTCTGATTGGACCCTTAGTAAGTCTTTCTCGTTGCTAACTAGTTGATTTTAAAATAATCATTTCATCGAAAGCCTTACTTTTAGATAAAATGTTTCTGGTGTGCTTGCAGGACATTTTAATGAGATTCGTGAGTCCCTGATTTCTTTCCAATACTCAAACGAGACAATTGGCGGTGAACTTAAGGCTAATTGTGAGTTCACAGCCTGCTGAGATTGAGCGGATCGTTTTCCAAATTCATTGATAGACCACAGAAGAGCTTCTTCTTCCTCAGAAGCCCTTTCCTTATTGAACAAGGAACTTATCCATTATTAGCTTGAAGGCGGATGGATTTCCATGATTAATAATTTGCTCTGTTTTACACTCCAAAGAGTGAAGATTCAACTGCTTAAAAGGCAACCGCTTTTGCAAGTAAACCGGTTATCACATCATAAAGGGGCTTGATGTGGACTTTTGCCAGAGGATTAAGTTTCTGTTATTGTATTCCGTATTGATGCCATACCAGATTTATTCAAGAATTATACAATTGGAGGATACCGGTGTGTGACCGGTCCTGTATATACCTTTTCATCAAAATTGCTTATCTTGCGAAACTGATTACCTTTGCATTGCTGCAATTATTAGCATTTTTACCTCTTGTATATTATTTTTGTATTATCTATCCGAGAAGGATGGGTAGCACAAGATAATTAGGCCACAAGTAGTGGCTGGGCTACACCAAAAATAATGCCTTGAAAATAAAAGTAGCATTTACCTGTTGCGCACGCAACTCAGAATGTTCTCGTCCAATAATTCTCAAGCCAAAATTAGAGCTTATATATGCCTTGAATTAGTGACGCAAAATCTTTTCACTTTGTAGAGAATAAGGGATTAAAGCCCTGCCGTGAGTTTTCTTCGATAATTGCCAAGAGAGACTGCATTAGTCGCCATGGTTATCAACGTCGCCACGGGATCCCGTGCCTCGAAGAAGCGACATAGTACATATCTTCGAGAAAAGTCAACTTCCTAAGCCGAATCAGTTAAAAGACAATAGACGATGCGCTTTTTGCCTTAATCTATTGTTCAAAGGGTAGCTAGGCAAGTTGAGAGAGAATGCGCAGGCGTCGCGCTTAAACTTCAGGCCATGGTAAAAGTATGATGTAGTTCTGAAAGGGAATACCAGATTTCCGGTCATTTCCAGATGCGACAACTACACCTCGAGCCAACACGCCAATCTCAAGTACGACCGAGCCAGGAAAATGTACCGGGTCGAATTCTGTAGTTCCAGAATACATTCACTGAACCTTGATATGATTTTTGATACACTGCTTTTTCTGGATGATTCCCTAAGATTTAACAATTTTGTCATTTGACTCGAGTGTGTTAAAACAACATCGCTGCTGGATTCTTAGGTTGGACCGCCGTCGCCATGCTTGCAGCAGCGGAAGGGACAGCTTCCGCAATGGCCGTTGGGACTAATTAGAATTGGGCTAGGGAGAACGAGGGCGCAGGTTTAGGTCTTACGAGTAAGGGCTTAACAACTTTGCTTATGTTAATTCTTCTTGCGGTGACATTGTGATTGCCGAGATCTTCTTGACAGATATGCTTTTCAGAAAGTCGCTATTAAGGCGTGATGAGTATGTAGCACCATAGTATCAGCTCCCACTGAGCTGCACAACCCGCTGGCGATTACACATTAGAATTCTCAACCTCCCCATGATTTTTGTTGCCGCAGAACGGGTTGACTTAAGGAATAGTAGGTTTGGGAGTTTTATTGGCTGCCTATCGTCATACATTAACAATTATTTGACGCCTCACCCTTGAATCCAGGATCATGTTCATCTTGATTGAAGATCGCAGAGATAAGTCAAGATCGCGATTTACTTGTACCCTACTTGAGCAGGTTTTTCCAACGACTCGAGCTATGATGACTTCAACGCATTCAATTGGATGGTATCATCAACGCTTATGCCTGCCTTCGACAAAGCTACAGTCGGGCTGGGGCTATCTTCCTGGGGCGTCCAAACTTCTCGCAACACATGTTTCGCTCGTTTTATAGTGAAGTGTCAAAGTATAGTACAGTCGAGAATTTCATACTCTTTTAATCTTTTGCACCGCAGTAATATTTTAAACCTGCTGCAGGATTGCTGAAAGTCATTTTTATACTGGCGCCTGGAGGGCACAATCAATAAAATATCCGAGAACCTAAACAACCGTGCAGATGAGATGATTTCAACCCATAAAGCCCGCAAAAAGTCTCGAAATAATCAAACTCAGTATATATGAAGGTTCCACATGACGGACATCCATCTATTGATTAGGTTTTCGTCTCGCATCGCATTTCGATCATACCAAAGACCATAGAAGATACATAGTGTTTGAATTTCTCTTACTTATTCACTTCGTACTAACACGCTCAGCTGAGTCAGAATTAAATTAAGCATCCGTATATGTTTAGATGATGTATCATGGCTTGATGAAGAGATACTGGGCGTTACCCACGCTTAAAAGTAAGCTGACAATTGTTGTCAATAGCAACTGTCTATTCACGAAAATGTAAGCACGAATGCACTGTGATATTTTTGGTAAACATTCGTTCTTCGCCACAGTGATGTATTGTAAGTACTTGTCAGGTATAAGCAGAAAGCAAATGATGGGGTAAGAAAAAACCCTACACTTAACGTTGGGAATAGGGCTACTCACACAGAGGAAAGGTCTTCCCCGAATAATAGCGTTGATAAGGTTCTTGGAACGAAACAAAGCAGAACAAATTACCGTAACTCGGAGACAATTCTTTCTGTGTTTAGTGTGTATCTCAAACTAGGATAACAAAATCCCTCGCTGAATCTGGGGGGTGGCATGAACCGACTGAAATAGGATACAGAAAAATTTTCGGTCTTACAACCCTTCTCTGCCTAAACAGTAATCCTTGCGCATTTCGTAGAGGAACCTGATATTGCTTTTGGTTACGGATGAGCGGCCTGAGCTCGCTTATCCCGTCACCCCAAATAAATTGCCTATTATGCGAAGACATTGCCTGTGACGTGCCAACCTTGGCAACAACCTGATCTCGGATATTAGCGACAGGCTTCGATGGCCCGATTCCATGCTGCTTAATTACCCGAGATGGTTTCTTCTAAGCTTTCGAAAATTACCTTTTCTGGTAATATCTTGCTAGGTCCCCTGTCAACTCAGAACTGGACCAAAATAGTGCCTTCAATCGTTTTCGAGAAATCTGAAATAAGAATATTGTTGATGAAAGCACTGTGGTATTAATTCTAGTTAAGTCGAAGAGACTTTACCTGAATCCGTCATGCTGAAATCAGGGCACTATTCGTTGCGTCATAATAAGCTCATTGATGCCATCTTGGTAAGTTGAAGTTTGTATATTTAAGCATGTAGTTTGCCGGTCTTCTGTTTCGCTGGTCTGTTGTTTCGCGGTTTCGTTGTATATTCTTTGAACCTTGCTTCGATCAGAAGCACCACGATACTGACGATGGGGCTCTTTGTTTATGCACTATTGCTGCTGCCGTTTTTGGCTTTAATGGCACAGGCAGATTACGTCGCCTGTTTGCCTCAGGGTGAGAGGACTCCCGGATTTAATGCGCGGTTCTTTCCATATGCTTTGAGTGATCTTAATTCCTATAAAGACCTCGCTTATATGGGATACCAGTACGCAGACAAGCCATCTTTGGGATCTGTTTCTGGTATTGAGACTGTAAGTTTCTCGTATTATCCATGCTATATCCATCCTGGGATTTCTAATTGCAAAAGCACTCCCTTTTGGGGGTCCGAAATTTATGGGTTCTACACAACGCCCTCCAATTTTACTGTTGAAGTCAGTGGCTATTTCCTTGCGCCATTGACTGGTGAGTACACCATTGGGTTACCTCGAGTTGATGATTCTGCCGCTTTGCAATTCGGTGATGGCGCTGCCTTCGACTGTTGTCAACAAAGTTTGACCCCTCCTCGTAGCACCAATTTTTCGGTTAATGCGGTGAGACCACTAGATGCTTTCGGTTACTACGCACAAAACTCAGTCGAGGTGTCATTGACTGCTAATTTTTACTACCCCATTAGACTTGTGTACACGAATCTTCAAGGCAATGCGATGTTGGGCTTCAATATAACTTTGCCTAATGGAAAGGTTATCACCGATTTCACTAACTATGTTTTCTCTTTCCCAGCCGATGTTGAGCAACCAAATTGCGCAGTCACGAATCCTGTAACCCCAATAACCAGTACTACTACAAAGGCATGGAGTGGAATTATCACATCTACTTATGGGACCACGACAACTTACAAAACTGGGACAGATGGAGCAGTCACACCAAATGTGATTATCCAGGTCGAAACACCAACAGGTTCATCGAGTTCATACCCATCAATTTCTTCGTTTAGTTCATCTAGTTCATCGGGGTCAGGCAATTCATTCGCAACAAGTAGTTCATTTTCGGTTCCAAAAAGCTCATCTGTGAGGCCAAGCTCATCTGTGAGGCCAAGCTCATCTGTGAGGCCAAGCTCATCTGTGAGGCCAAGCTCATCTGTGAGGCCAAGCTCATCTGTGAGGCCAAGCTCATCTGTGAGGCCAAGCTCATCCGTGAAGCCAAGCTCATCTGTGAGGCCAAGCTCATCTGTGAGGCCAAGCTCATCTGTGAGGCCAAGCTCATCCGTGAAGCCAAGCTCATCCGTGAGGCCAAGCTCATCCGTAAGGCCAAGCTCATCCGTAAGGCCAAGCTCATCCGTAAGGCCAAGCTCATCCGTAAGGCCAAGCTCATCCGTGAGGCCAAGCTCATCCGACGGTTCAATTAGTTTCTCCAGTACTTCTGGTCCTAAGACCTCGTCAACTCAAACTAGCTCATCCAGCAGTCTCTTTGAGTCCTCTGTACCGGTTTGTCAACGTCATCTACCTTCACATTGCCATCGTACAATACCTCCGAAACAAGCGCCTTAACCTCATCATCACAGCAATCAACACCCACGAGCCCGAGAAGCCGCACATCAACAGCGACACCCAGCAAAGAACCCGCCACGATTCCTACTCAATTTTCAAGCTCAACATCAACGACACTTACTGGGATCATTTTGAGCACGGTGACAACGACTGTTGACGGGATGACCACTACTTACACTACCGAATGCCCACCGGCCTCTAGCCAGCGCACGTTGAGCTCTTTCTCAGGAACATCAAATTGGGAATTAACTACCATTTCTACCAGAGTCTCAAGCTCAGCTCAAACTATAATTATCGAGAGTATTTTAAGCACAGTCACAACGACTGTTGATGGGGAGACCACAGTATACACAACCACATGTCCAATAATTCTGGGTGAAAGCGCAGCGAGCTCCTCCTCAGGTGCAGCAGCTGTTGTAACCGAAACAAGAACCAAACAGCCTAGTGGGTCTGGCGAGTCGGTGCTACAGGGAAGCCAAACTGCCGCAGCTCAGGTGTCTAACAGTAAATCAATTTTTTCTCCTGTAGGAACCTTAGCAACGACTGCAGACGCATCCGAAAACATCCAGAAGACAACTTCGACGTTCATTACAAGTTCCAGCACAACAGTCTCTCAGAATTCAGCTTCTGATGAATCGTCAGTCTCTTGGTTCTCTTCAGAAAATCAACCTCTGATCAGTGCCACTCACTCCGTAGCATTTGGATCAGCCTTCGAAGGCTTAGCTTATAGGACAGAATTTGGCATGTATGGCTTGCTTTTGGCTATCTTACCAATTCTTTTGTGAGAACATCATTTTGTGTGAATTTTGATACTATTGTTCAATTCATCCCAAGTACCCTACTAATCTGAATGGCACGTATCATTTATAATTTTTGTTCAAGTAGGAAGCCTTCCCAAAGGAACCAGTGCTCAACTAGCGTCATCTTAAAAAATTGGCTCCGTAGGGCTTGTTTACTGGCGATTCAATCATCAAACCAGCTCGCCATTACCTTCCATGCCTTTATGATGGATGAGAATATCAAGAATCAATGAGCTATGAGTTTCATCATTGCCAAGCGAAAAATCATGCTTATTAGATTTTCCTATGGCTCGAGCTACTTCAGTATCATTGATAAGATTAATGCAAACTGCATTCGCAAGGGCCACTTATGTTCATTCCCCATTGTAGATCCGTTCCTTTTTTATATGCAGCAACGAACTTACCTTCCACTATTTGAATGTGATTGCTTCCTTCGAAATAGACTCAGAAGGGCCAGGTCTCTCTCTGTCGCTCTAGCATAAATTAGACGCTGCTTAAACTAGTTGGTGCCTAGTAACCTGCGCCTGTGTCACCCGAGACAAGTGCTGATTCGTGCCTCTCCAGGATGACGGATAATGGATCCGTTGCAGATAAAACACAAACCACAGTTTTGCTCCTTCGTAGGGTTATATTACAAAATTAAACACTGATATGGAGTGTTCTTCGGTTTGGACAGGGCTCAAACGCAGCAAAGGACGTCATGCTCATAAATATGAGTGAGCATGTGCCAGCGAGTGATGGATACTGGCCCCTTCATGCGTTAGTGCATTACAACTTTCTCACGGATCCACCTAAGCAGTGGTGATTTATTAGTGTATGATAGAGGAGACAAGCTAGATAGTTGGTCGTTGCAGTAATGCTGCGTTTGAGTATTTATTCCAGGTGTGAAAAAGTCATTAACAATGTTAAAACATGCAAGCTACACATTTTCGTTGGTGGCCAAGCGTGAAACCTCCAGGTCGCTGTTAGGTGCATGAGTGGCCTTTTCAACATCACTCTCCTTTCGTGGATCTCCGGGTGTTTGCACACGCTTATTAGTCGTGAAGATAGAAAAGATAAAGGCCAAGGCGGCGGCGCCCAAAGCCATTAAAAACACGTTTCTCACACTCAAGCTCATTATGTTTCCAACAGCAGTTCTTGGCCCATCAAAGTGAGAGAGACGCGTGGAAACAATTTCATCAATAGGAAGGTCCTTGTATCCAGGAATTTGCCGTTTCCTCACCAAGTTATGGGCAGTTGTACCAAATACCATGGTCGACAGAATACCCCCAAATGTGGCTCCCAAAGACTTCATGTAGCCATTCAAAGCTGTAACTTCTATGAAATCAAATTGAAAATTGGGAGAATTTCGATCAAGGCAAATTTGAGACCCGATAATGGCCGACTGAAGAGAAGCTCCAAGTGCCAAGCCAGGAAGGATGAGAACCCCTATTTTGGTATGCGAATTAGCATGATTATCAAGCAAAATAATCAGCCCAGACCCAATCACTCCGACTACGCTTCCAAACAGCATAATGGTCTTCACATGTCCAGTCTTCTTGGTGATGAAACCACTAATTGTAGTAGACAAGACACTAGAAACCACGATAGGAATTAAATGAAGCCCTGCTGACCATGCTGTCGACCCAAAGACTAATTGAAAGAATTGGATAGAGTATATCATCTGACAATTGTAGGCAAGCGTTTCGAAAAGTGTGAAAACATTTGCAGAAAGTACGGCTGGTTTCGAAATGACTCCCCAAGTAACAAGTGGTCTATGACTTTTATCTTCAGGATTTGGGTTTATAACATCAAATAGCGCGAGCTCATATAATATGGAAAACAAGGAAAACAGGGCACCAACGACAATGAAGGAAATTACAATGCCAGAGTTCCACGGATGAGATGTCCCGCCAAAGGACAAACCCAGCAAAAGTAGTACCAGACCAAGGCAACTACTGGACAATCCCCCAATATCGAATCTAAACCAAACGTGAATCAACAAAGAAGACGTTTTCATCCTTTCACTTCTCCCTCTGAGACATACAAGGTTGCGTACTTTTTTGACTCGGCATAGAAAGCTTTCGACGATGCTAGTGTTATCGGGATTGTAGGTGAGAACGAAAACGAGGATTGCCAGCCCACCAATCGGTATATTAATCCAAAAGCACCATCTCCAAGTGACATGCGTTGTGAAGGCCCCACCAATAAATGGTCCTGCGATAGAGGCTACCGCAAAGGAGGATACTAGAGCCGAAACGACCATCGGACGCGAGCGTTCGGGTACTAACATACATCCAATCACAAAACAAAGCGTTTGTAAACCACTTCCACCAATGCCCGAGATGACACGACCTCCTATCAGCATGTTCATGGACTGCGCAAGGGCTGAAATAAGAGAACCTATCTCAAATATGACAATTGCAGAGACGAGGCTAGTCCTGAATCCGAGAACGCCTGCTAACCTGCCCCATATCAAGCCCAGCAAACAGTTTGGAAGACTATACCCAGTGACTAGCCAACCGGTTTTTTTGTAGTCGCCAAGTTCCTTTGCGACTTCATCGATAATCGTGCTAACTATGAGCACATCAAGAGCCATGATGAACGTGGTCAAGGTCAATGAGCCTAGGCAAGCATATAAGGACCATCGTGATTTCCCTTTTTTCTTCAAGTCTGAGGCAGAATCCTTTTCCTCAATACATAATCCTTCTTCTTGCTCTAATGATCTTTCCACGGAGTCTTTGTTTTCGAGGACCTTGTCCTTCACCGGATCCAGACTTTCCATGCTGGTCTATCTTCTGTAAAACAAGTGCTGGCGCAATGGATTTCCTAGTACACGAAACAGTTTATCTTAGCATGTTTGAATGCTCTTTTATATGTAGTTATCAAAATTATCAATCATCTCTTTTCAAGGTTGCAAGACCATGCTGCTTTCTGTTTATTAACGGGTCTGCACCCTTCTTCGAACAACTCCTTGGCACCATGCTGCATTTGGGATCTGGAGCAGTATAGTGTAAGACACCACTTACGGCTACTTGGATCTAGAACCGAGGTCATTAATGTAAGAAAAGTTGCAAGAGCGAAAGAGGTCATTTACACCTGGTTTTCGATCATCCTTGGCAATATGCACGGAAGGACTATAGCACTCAAGCTGCTATCCTGCAGTATGACAGTTTGACAGAAAAAACGAGCTAGCGGTCTGTGCGGTCTTCCCTTCGTTTACGTAGCGTTTCTTCTCGATCCCCTAGACCCTTTTTCACTTGATCGTGATCTATCCGAGCTAAACGACGGCAAACAATCTGCACCAACTTTCGTAATTCTTGGCTCGTGTAGACTTCTCGGCTATAGTTTTTCAACCGAAATGCTCGTAACTCGAAATCCCCACTATATTTTCGTTAATGGGGGCTTTCATCCCACAAGCTCCCTGCACCCCAGTCCACTTAAGGTATCGAGGCCCAACACATATCATTAAGTCCTGCTCTCTCTTGTAAACACTTTGTGCACCATAAAACCTCAAAGGCATGTTTCCAGGATGATGGAATCTTTGTGTAATTAGAATTATTCCAGCTCACTCGAGCAAGCCAAGCTTAAACCGAGCACCTCATTCGCATAGATCGATCAATACCACCTGCAGAACCACCACGACGCAGTTTGATGTACAGCTGGCACGAATTGTGCCTTTTCTTTTACATTGGACATTTTCACCTTACTGAGACGAAGGTCATACAAACGGGAATGCCTTTCTTCATCTAAAGCTCTTTTTGCAGTAAAAATTCTGCATTTTCCCCAAAGGCAAGCTATGATGGTGATATTGCATCTCAAAGCCTTCCGAAAGAACACCTTCCTTCACATTACTGAGTTACAGTGAAGCGTGGTTTAATTCTATCATCGGCGGCTAGACAGGACGGTGGACCATCGAGCGCGACTTTTATTATTATTAGCTTAGACATCTCCATCAATCAGTGGCGACTCTCCGCTAAAGGTGTAGTATCCGGGGAATTGAGTGCCAACTGACCAAGCTTTCTGAAAGACACTGTGAAACGTAAATTGTCCCACCGTCCTGACAACCAAAACAACCTGGTTTCTGGGGCAAACATAAAAGAACTTTCTCACCGATCAGGAGTGTAGCGAACCTGTTTTATGATAGCCTGGTGAACTCTTGCTTAAGTCGTAAGCAACAGTCTCAAAATATCGCTCAGAAACCAATAACCCTTTACCACGCAAGTGCATTCGTGTGTTACTCAATGTTGTTGTCACGACATATCACTCATATGTGTAAGTCGAAATGAATAATGCCGTATCCGTTCTCCTTCCTTTGTACAAGAGATGCCCGCCCTTAGTATCGCTCCATTCTTCTATCCGAGAAGTTCCATATGTAGCAATTTAACTAGGAATTCGTTAAAGCCCATCAGGGCCCGTTAGAGTACTTTGTCAATGGCTAGATACCAAGAAACCTTTCACATACAATGACAGGCAAAAAACAGCTTTCGCTTGGCTTAACAAATCATCGAACCAGTAATTCAATAACGGACCTGAACTTTTTCTCAGCAACGTGCTTGTTCATCTTTTCGAGGCCTCCTGCCATTCCCACAAGAGTGGAAATTTAGCACAGATATTCCATCAGCGATCCACGATTCGTGCTGTGAGCGAAATGTTCACTGATGCGGTGATCAGAAGTATGTTGCCATGATAACAGGAAATACAAGGTATCTCATAGCTACGACAGGTAAATCACGGTTCAGGCGTTTTCCTAAATAGGACGACATTCCCTGAATAGGGCCAAGCCCATATATCCCAACAAAGAGTACGAACAGACAGCCCAAACTATACTTCCAGTTTGGGCTTGCTTCTAAGTCATAGTTGATAAAATAGTGCATTGCATTTTGTATGGCGACTTTTCTGGCAGCTGCAGAAAATTCTTCAGGGGCAGCTAAAGTACAAAAGGTCGTGAAGTTTGGAGTAGCCTAACAAGATTTTTGGGAGTAATCATTTGTTCCCGATAGAAATAGCCCAAGTATGAGTAGTTCTGTCACCAAAATTAACACATTTTTGGCGTGTGCGATGTCATTTTTCGCTGCTGACTTTGTTCTCACCTGTTTTGATGGTCCCAGTAGTGGGCTCGCTTTGAGATATCGTATGCAAAGGTTGGAAGGCAATGGGTTGAAATCCCTATGGGAAAATCCTAAGTAATAAAACTACGCATGGTTATCAGTAGCGATTTTCATGATAACTTGTCTACTTTTCAATTGGCTTGCCGAGACAGGCAGGACAACTCGGCACACACGTTAGCCCATCGTACCCGGCAATTGGAACTGCTGATGAAAATTCATCTATGAAAGGCTTGCCGGTTTTGACAGGGACTACAACGCAGCAAGGGACACAATCATAATATGTATCTTTGGGCATTCGTGGTGGCCCTGTCTTTTGCATCGGTAACCGACGCAAATTCACCGAGGCGCCATAGCATTGCATCTCTAGCGCAAAATGACTCCGAATCCTAGAGCTTGAGCATCAGGAGAGGGAAGTCTCATGGTATGATCAAGGCATTCCGCTAGAGTAATTAATTATTGTAAAACAGGAAAAACTAGCTGACGAATGGGACACTTTCTAAAACATCATCCGTTAGTGCCCTTTCACCTCTTATGACCTTACTGAAGTATGGATGATCATATAAATCAGCTACAGACAGAGACACGACGGTTTACACGAAGGCATATGAAATGGCCAACTGAAGGTATTTTAATTAGTTACAGATAAGTAGATCATGCAAGGCAGAATTAAGACCTATACCGTCATACTTAAAAAATCGCTTTTTTAGTTTCACTATTGACCTTAACATTTTCTTTGCAACGCTAGACATAAATTTCCTCCATGGTTTGCTTACTCATAATCCATTAAATAAACTCATTCATCATCCTGATAGTCACGAGATGTTTGTATGTGCGGGACGGCCCCTTCCTTGCTGTAGTGCTTCCTCCTCATTTCCTCGAATCGCGAAGGCTCTCGTTTCTGTGGTGGCGAGGGTTCTGGCTGAGGCGGTTGTCCGTCAAGTGAAAAGTTCTGTAGATCGTCTTCGTTTTCATCGTCATCCTTGTAGTACTCTCCATTTGGGTCGATTGCTCCTTGATAAGGCGTCTTGGGCTCGTCTATATGTATGTCCTGAAACTGTTGCTTAGTGATTTCGTTCGCAGCAAGGTTTTTCTGGTTCCACTGCAACCTCTCTTCAGCCTCCTGCTCGTGCTTCAAAGAAAGCGTATCCTTGGGAAGAGCATGTTTCTGTGGGACAACCTCATTCTTTCTCTTAGATGTCAGTTTCGCATTCAGCTGCGTATTCATCAAGACCTGCTTTCTAAACTCCGATATGGACTCTTCACTCTCGGAAGCAGCCTGGTCTGCCGGTAAAGGGTTCTTCAATATACCACCCATATTTCAATTGAGTATGGTTCCTCCAACTTAATGGTTTCTCAGATAATAATGGTTCTTGAACTTAGTGCGCCCCTTCTTTAATCCCTCCATATAGCAGGCTTCTTAGGCGGGTAATATACTTTTCATCGTAATAAGCTTATACATAAAGGTAGATACAGTCTCATAAACGGGTTCCCGGTCACTAGTAGATCTTCTTCTTTTCATCGACTGAAAGCTCTCCTGCTCCTGTGTTGGTGACAAGCAAAAGTCCGCCGATGATGCTGAGGTTTTGGTAGAATTCATACTTGAGAAAATCCCTCTTGGTTTGATCGTAAAACCAGTAGTTGTTCAAGGTCACATTGTAGAAGGTGAGGATGAGTCCTAACATAATAGATGCAAGTTTTGTCTTGTAGCCAATGGCGAAACAAACAGTGCCAATGATTGTAAAAATGATGGTGAACCACGACTTACTGAAGGTGAAAGCAATGAACATAAGAACAATGAGAAGACGACCAGTAAATAGCAGGTAGCCCTTGGTCTTCCCACCCTTGCTGTTCAGCTCAGGAAGCATACCGAATGTGGTTCTGTTCTGTACTATGGAGTCGCTGAACGCAATCAGCAGTCCACCGATGACACTGATGTTTCTTAGAACAAAAGAAGAGCCAGTGAATAAACCATAAATTAGTGCCTGCAAAATGATACAAGAGCACAGGATTCCCGTGGCGTACACGGTCTGCTTACGCAGAACCAGAAGCGTAGCTCCTGCGAGCATCGAAATAGTGACGAGTATCAGGAATAGAACAACGAACAGATAAGGATAGTGTTTCCATTTGTGTAGATAAAAGATTTGGTCTGACCATTGAGAGATGATTCGGAATGAGTCCTCGTAGAAGGTAGCGACAATGAAGAATCGAGCGATTGCCGGGATATAAGGTCTTGCTTTGATGGCTAGTGGGTGATCAGTCAGATCCTCAATCTTCTGCGAGTACTTTTCTATACCCTTAAGCAGACTTTGCACATTAAATCCACCCTGATTCGAGCCTCTTGCCCCGCCAAAGGAACCATACGAGTTTCCTGGACGAGCACCTCCAGGTGCACCATTCAAACTGTTGAAAGAGCCTCTATACGACATCAAAACTAATATAGCTCCTTTTATTCAACCTCTGCTATACACAATGGCTCTTAGGAAGCTTACTGTTGTGGTGAAACTATCTTGAGTTTTACAGATCAAACTACCTTTTTTCACTATATATTGAACAGCTCACTGTTATGAAAATTTATCCCAATAAGGAAAAACCTAAGAGCACAAGCACCTTAACGTCTATACAAGGTCTATAAAGCTTATAAGTAGTAAGGAAGGACGCTAGCTGGCAGCTTCTTAGAGTCAATCAAGCTCTTAGCAGCATCCTGCAGGGCTTGCTTTGCGGCCTGTGGGTCTGCCTTGATTTTTTGTGCGACTTCGACCAACTGTTCGTCATCCAAAGAATCGACAATGAAACCGGTTTGCTCATCGATAGCTGCAGAATTGCCAGCGTCTCCGAAGTAATCGGCTTCCTTTGGAGCGCTACGGATGGTTCTCTTGTTCTTCTTCTTTGCAGCCTTTGCAGCTTCCTTGGCCTTCTTCTTGTCGACCTTGGCAGCAGCTGAAGCTGCAGCCTCGGCCTCGGCCTTAGCCTTGGCCTCAGCAGCAGCCTTAGCGGCGGCTTCGGCTTCGGCTCTAGCACCGGCTTCTCTCTCCCATTTCTTTCTTTCCTTCTCCTTCTTCTCTTCCTCTTTGAAGAGTTTAATACGAGGGTCCTCGTTGACAGCTCTTTCGACAAGCTTGACCAATCTGGCATTGTCAGCGGTCTTCTTCTTGTCTCTGGCAGCCTTGTTCTTTCTCTCAGTGTAACGCTTTTGGTCTCTGTTAGAAGAGTCATCTGGAACATCCTCGTCCAAGAACTCAAAAGTTCTCCAGGAGTCGAATCTGTGCCAGAATGAGTAGAACTGCTCGACTTCCTTCTTTGGAGTGTCTAGGTTACCCAAAGTTGTGACAGGCTGTTTCTTGGAGAAACGGGCCTCAGCAGCGAAGACAGGACCCCAAGCTTCGAAAAAGTCGTACTCCGTACCCTTCTTTGGTGGCTCAACGTCGGCGTTGAAATCACAAGAGTCGTATTGGGCTCTTTTGGTGGTATCAGTCAAGGTCTCATAAGCCTTTTGGATGATCTTGAAGAAACCGTCCTGCTCTAGGCCGGCACCGGAAGCAGACTTCTTGTCAGGATGATGTTTCAGAACCTGCTTTCTGTGAGCCTTGACAATTTGGGTTGGAGTGGCTCTGTAACGCAACTTAGACAATCCCATAGCGGCATACAAGTCGGCTGTCTTCCAATCTCTTGGATCGTGCTCCAACAGCGACTCATCAGCCAAGTCTTCGTCGAACAGCAACTCATCTGGGTCGACGTTTGATTCATCCACTCTCTTGACGTTCTGCTCGGCTTGGATCTTTTCGAATTCAGACCAAGTGTGATTTCTCAAAGTTCTTTGAGCATGGTGCAAAAAGTGCTTTCCGACTGGCTCTACTGGGCGGCGGATGGCTTCAGACTTCTGAGCGTCTTTGTTGACGTTGACGGTAATGTCAGATTTTAGTTCTGGAAGAGTAAACATGATCAATCTGCTGTCTTTATCTTTCCTCACTGTGATCTAGAAGTTATTGAAAATTTTCTGTGTGTATTTTTTTTAGTAGGCAGGCCATCGGTAACTGAGGTGCTTAACTGGTAAAGAGATTAACAGCGTCCGGCTTGAGGAACACGCCAAATTATCAGTTGTGCGATTCGAAATGAGTAACGTTCAGAAACAGGAGTTGATAATCTTCAGCGACAACTCCGTCCTATCGAAGGAATTGTGTACAGGGGATAACCATGACCTCATAACTATCACCTCGAGTCCAGCTACATCTTCATTCTGGCTGCTTAACGCCTTGGCAGAGACCAAAATTACTGGTGCACCATTTTCACTGAATAGTACATCCATTCCCTCACCCACTCAGAGAAGCGGCAGCCCAATTACTATTGCATCGTTTATTCATAATACACAGTCTTACACGGAGGCTTTGAGCAAACTGAACCTGCGCTCCGATGGATATCGTATGGTTGACCTCCTGACGGACTTTGTGATCAAGAATATCACGAAACCGAGATCTAAAGTCATTTCTGATCTTTTGGATATTTTCCCAGAGGATTCGACATCTGTCGTCATTCTAGAGCAACCTGAAATACTCCTGACACTGCTGGACGGTCTGACGAGTGACGAACTTCACAGGAAATTTATAATTCCGCTCATGCAAAAATGTGGATTGCTGATCATAGCGAGTAACGTTAGCTATAGGCCGAGTGGGGTTACTAGAGATGAGATCGAGCTTTCGAGGTTTGTACTGGGTTGCATTTACAAATCAATAGCGGTCCTATCGCTAAAACCTCTCGATACAGGGAGGGCGTTAGATGTAACTGGTTTGTTTAGAATTACGCGAGGTGGAGCCTCGAGCTCCCACCTCTCATGTCAGGTAGTCGAAAACGAGTACCTCTATCTGAGCCAGAAGGAGAATCAGAAATTGTTCTATAGGTAATGGCTATAGGCTACCCTACATAGGGACTTAGCTTGTTTCTTCTAGTCCTGATTATTCTATCTAGTTTGTATTCGACAGACGATCTTGTCCTTATGAGTGACAACACAGGCCACGTACTTTGCTCACCACAGGTAATGCCGTATGGGATATTGTCCAATTGTCCCTCAATGATCCTGGTGAGAGAAAGACTCTTCATTCTCGGAACTATGGTAATTTCTGTAGCTGATCGAGGAGTCTTCTCATCAATAGTTAACCTCTTTATCCAGGAGCTTAGTAACCCCAGGTTATCGAGCATCTCCATTCTGTGCCGAAACTCCATGGTCGCAATGTTCTTGAGTTTTCTTTCCAGATGATACTTAAATTTGAAAGCCAGCGGCTCCATCTCTGTAAAATTAAGCTGCGGGAAACCGAGCTCTGAGATATCCACTGAAGTGGGTGTATCGGGATAATGTTTGTAGTAGTAATAACTGGAAGTCTTAATTTCGTGCTTCAAATCATTTACCACTAACGGTGCCAAGTATGGACGTGCCAAGGAAACGACAAAGTTATTGACGTTGAACAGTTCAGTCAACCTTGTGTAAGGGCTCTCGTTATTCTTCAAAACCGTGGCATTCTCAGGGGCCAAAAACTTAGTGATCTTGGTCTTCTCTTCCGAAAGGAAAGAGACTATTTCGTTGTTCAGATTCCTGCAAAGCAGCCTTGTATCGTCGGATATCACTCCGGATCCGAGACTGCAGTTGATGGCGGAGCTTATCAGAACATTCGGGGACGTAACGTAATTCAGAAGCTTGGGACAAGAGGGGTCTGTTGGATGGATGACAATGCTCAACACTTTGCCGGTGCTTTGAAATGCCTCCTCAAAAGTAAGGTCCTTGACGATGTACTTGAGCACAAACTGGATGAAAAGATAGACGTCCTGGGAGTAACCGTGGTGAATCAGATTCTGAATCAACGTTCCCAGGTTTAAGTGCTGATCCACGTTGCCGTACCCGCAGCTTCGCAGTAATTCAACATCGAGCTTGATCATGTCCAGGATGTTCTCCCCGTAAAGCAGTCTCCTGAGCTCTTGGTTCGACATGCACGCGTAAAGACTGGCAATACACGACCCCATAGAACTGCCGCTAATCACGTTGGGAATCAAATTCTGGAAGAAAAGTCTTTTTATCACGCCCAGATGGAACATGCCAAACAGCGACCCACCTTGCAGGATCAAAGCAGTGGTCCCCAGCGACAACTTGCACCTCTGGAAAAAAAACGTGGGCGTCCCAGCCCTATCCAGCACGTCAAGGGCCTCAATAATCCTATCCAGGTACTGCTCGATGAGCAACTTAGTCCCAATAAGAGACTTCGTGAACAGCCTCCGGTCCGCGATCCCGCCAAAATTCCGCAACATGCAGGGCCCAATGGCCAAAAGCTTGTCCTTGATCGCCTCTATGTCCCCAGCCTCCAGCGCCCGCTGCAAATAAGCATGCTGCTCCAACACAGAGTTGAAGTCGTACCGTACCGAGAAAAAGTTCCTTCTCCACAGATTCGCCCCCGTTATCTCATCCACCACAGTAGCTTTCGCATACCACGTCTCATATGTGGTACATCGATCCAGCTCCTTACTGGCCTCATGGTATAGCACCCGCGAGTTCGGCCGCAGGTAGTTCAACAATTTGTGAATCCAAAAGAAGTATATGTCAGCTATAACATGGGCCACCTGCCACACAACTGGTGGAATGCGATCCAGAGTAGCGTACACGATACTCAGAATCCAGTTAGTAAGCATGCAAACGTCTTGTGGGCCTCTATTTGTGTCAGTTGTAGCGGTAAAGCAGCTTTTAAGGCTTGCTCAAGGATATAGCCGGGTAAATATGGCCCTTTCTGTGAAGTTAAGATCTTCAACCTCTATAAGGTGGCAAAAGGTAAACCAACCGAGCTCACAGGCAGTCAAGCAGGCGTTGGAGGTTCCATTGAGATGTTCAGAAATAACTACGACGGAGATACAGTGACATTTTCGCCCACAGGGCGGTTGTTCCAGGTGGAATACGCCTTGGAAGCTATCAAACAGGGGAGCGTTACGGTCGGGTTGCGCTCACGCAAGCACGCCGTGCTAGTGGCATTGAAGAGAAACGCAGACGAGCTTTCGTCGTTCCAGCGTAAGATAATCAAGTGTGACGACCACTTGGGTCTTTCTCTCGCGGGCTTGGCACCAGACGCCCGCGTGCTCAGCAACTATCTGAGACAGCAGTGTAATTACTCCAGTCTGGTGTTCAACAGAAAGCTCTCTGTCGAAAAGGCAGGCCATCTGCTGTGCGACAAGGCGCAAAAGAACACGCAATCATACGGCGGCAGACCCTACGGTGTCGGGCTGCTGATCATCGGGTATGACAAGAGCGGTGCGCACCTGCTCGAGTTTCAGCCCTCGGGCAACACGCTCGAGCTCTACGGTTCGGCCATTGGGGCCCGTTCGCAGGGTGCCAAGACCTACTTGGAGCGCACGTTTGACACGTTTGTCGAAATCGACGACCCTAACGAGCTCATTAAACAAGGTGTCGAGGCATTGAGACAGTCGCTGAAGGACGAAACGCTAAATCAGAACAACCTTTCGATTGCCATCGTGGGCGAGGACCTGCCCTTCACCCAGTATGATAACGAAGCTGTCTCACCATATCTATAGGAACTACATATACCGATATACAAGGCGAACTCTTGGTGAAACTTTCGTGTCTGTTGGAGGGTTTTTACGCGTTGCTACTTTTTCATTTTTTTTCACCTTAGGAGAAAGCTGATGAGCTTTGTTGCTTTAAAGTAAGCGAGGTATAAAGAGTTTGGCAGCCCAAAACTGAACTGGTTTAGTGTATAGACGATATCGCAAGTCGTTTCAGTATGCTCAGAAGACGCTCGAATCTCGTATGGATTTTGCTCTTCATTGTAGCAGTTCTCCTTTACCAGAGCCTGAGAGCGCCCGTGCTGCCGCATGGAATGCCACCTAAGAAAGGGTTGTTCTTCCGGAACGAACGGACGGTGAAGAACATAAGGGACTTGCTGAGTGCTGATATCTCCCAGGCGCTGAAACGGAAGCCCCCTTTTTCATCGCCTATCAACCGGCGTGTTACCGACCAGAAGTTTGAAGATGAGGAAGTACTCGCATACGCTTCGAATTTGGATGTTGAGAAAGTGCTGGCTAAGAAGGCCAAGGCTGCCAAGAACAACGAGCCCGATGGCGTATGGGGCAAGGGCCCGGGCCTCAGGGACTACAAGAATTCGATCACCTGTTCCGACCTTGCCTACCGTTCTGTTATTCAACATTCTCAAGATAAGCCTCTTTTGAGCGACGATCTTGCCGCTTTGAGACACCGCTTGATGACCGAGCCAAACTTTCTGTCGAAAGAAGTCACAGGGGAGGATGAGGAGGATATGTCGCATGACGAGATCATGGAGAAGAAATGGTATCAGTTCGGTGGTTCTGCCGTCTGGCTCGAGTCTCAGGAATGCTACGTTGTCTACTCCAGAATCATATACTCTGCCAACCACATTAAAAACCACCCACACCTCTCGCTGATTAGGGCCCAGGCTTTCGACAGGGACTGGAATGAAATCTTCGGGAAGAAGATACCTTACACGGATGTGCCGATGCCCGGAGATATGGAGGCAGCCCTGAGGCAAATCGATGAGGAACTGGGTATTTCCGATTGTAGCATTCTCAAGTTCAAGCATCAGGCGTACGAACAATGTCTGGTGGAGAACAGCAAGAACAGACTAGAGGCCGATAAAAGAAGGGAGAAGATCCTCTCCAAGTTCTACGTAACATATCCAACAATCCTCGACATACCTTTCAGGACTGACGGTGACTGGAAAGGCCCAGAGGACCCTCACGTTGTGTTGAGGAAGACACAGTTTGGCGAAGAGCCGGTTGTAATATACAACATGCAAGACGACGACCTAGACAGAAGGGTCATGGTGGCTTATATGCCCCACAGAAAGATCGAGCCAATAGTCAAGTTTAGCATAGCCGGACGCGAGCCAAGACAATCAGAGAAAAACTGGACGCCTTTCTTCCACCGGAATGTTGGCGAGTCTCTGATGTCCCGTGGATTCATCCACTTCATCTACAGCTTCAGCCCTCTAGAAATCCTGAAATGTTCTCTCAACGACGGTGTGTGCCACATGGTCTGGGAGGCAGACACTCTCAAGATTAGCGAAGAAAACAAGTTCGGCGGCATAAGAGGCGGTACGCAGTTCGTTCCGCTGCCAGATGTCCTCCCCAAGATCAATGGGGAACAAGTGTGGATCGGCTTTCCAAAGCAACACGTCGAAGACTGTGGATGCGGCAGCGTTTACTACAGGCCAATGCTCAGTGTTCTCGTGGAGCGTGGAGGTGTATACAGTCAAGAACTGGTAGCTCCAGCGGTCGGATTCAACATGGACGTCTTGGGCTGGGACCTCAAGTCAACTGTCTGTAAGGATACCAACATTCTGAGTCCAAACTCCGTACCCTACTGGGGAGTAGCCGGGCAAGATCCACACACTAGAAAGTACGACGACTACATGATTCTGACCGTCTCTGAGGCTGACTCAAACACTAGGGTCGTTACATTGAAGGGCGTTTTGAACTACATCCTCGGTCTATATCGCGAGAAAGACATGGAAGAGTTCAAGATTAACAGCCAGGCCAATGACATTATTGGCCAGACACTACATTGCATTATTTCCTCCGCATTGGACCTTTGTAAAGCTTATGGCGACGCTCATCAAGCTATTGAAGAAGACGAAACTTAAGCTACTAGTCCTGAAAAGTTCATCCCCGTAATAGCTTGGCTATTAACCCTGGGCATCACTTGATTGTCCTTTTAATAATTATTTATTGTAATTGATACACCATCGGGCTTCCCCGAGACGCTATTTTTTTTCGAGAGAGATCCAAGCCATACGATCTAGTTATAAATATGACCGCAACGGTCGGGCATCTATATTAGTTCATCATATCTAGAGCACTAACGGATCTCTGATCACCAAACTGACTATGACCAAAACCGCAGCTGTTAAAACTACGGACGTTGATAAAGTTCGGAAAACCCTCTCGATAGCGTTCGCTGGTGATGCCTCCTGTCGATACATAACAAACAAATTTCAAAACCGAACAGAAGAGAATCCTCTCACTGATGAAGAGCTTTACGATGCCTACGCCTCGCTGTGTAAGAAGTACATGGCCAAGGGAGGATTCTTGCTAGAAGCTAATGACTATGACGGCGTTGCCGTTGTCGTGCCTCCATTGGATGCGTCCGCGGGCGAGGCAGCACTTACTACAGATCCCGCCTTCAACAGAGACTACATCGAAGCTGTTGAAAAATACAAGAAACTTCTCGGACTAGGAACCAAGACCAAATACTTCTATCTTTTCATGATTGGCAAAAACCTAAACCAGCCAGAAATCAGAGGCTCAGCAAGAGCTATTCTGGAATATTTGAAGCAGGAGGCCGATAAGCAGGATGCCGCTGTTATCCTCGAGGCTATCAACGATAAAGCCAAGAAGGTGTATGAATACTTTGGATTCATCGACTATGGGACAATCAATTATGGACCCAAGCAAGAGTTCGAGGCAAACTTCATGGCCTACCACAAAAATGGCAAATTTTCCAGCGGTAATCTTTGAAGGTCATCGCTAATTCAATTATAGTATTAAAAGTCCTGTGTATAACAAACAGCCCGCGAGGAAATCTTTACGTCGTGGACTTTTCATGTCACTTCTTGACACTTCAAGCCACTCTTTCTCTCGGAAAGTTCTGTTTCAGACAAAGGATGCCAAAGTGGGGCCGAACTAGGCGTTCAAAACCCCGTATCGAGTCGAGCTGACATTCTGGATCCCATGTACGATCTGCGCGGATTGCCTACAGTACCCAATCAGCCCATTCATTCCTGGAAATAAAGCTTGGCGAGATTACATTCCAGTTGGACCGAACAGCATGATGCTCTTGGACAGCCCTACGGAAGCCTTCAGTAGAACATGGACTACAGCTCAGCCTCGAGGGTGCAAAGTCACTAAAGGTCAGAGAAAAGTAATTGAATTGAGATAGCACTCCGAAGCGATTGATGTACGAGGCATCTCACTGGACGATCAATAAGATACCTCGAATAAGCAATTTTTTTCCTCGAGAATGGTATCGATTCAGAGAAGCCACAGGTGTGGTGGCGAGCTGTTAAATGGCAAGCGAAAAAAAATGTGTACAGGCTTCGAGAGGATAGAAGGCCTAAGGCTTCGAAGACACAGTCCATTCGAATGAACCAATGTCTGATGACTAATATGTGGGCGCATTGTTTGTCCAAGATTGACGATTGGTTAGTGGTGAAGATCCCAAAACTATAATTACAGTATCGAAAACGAACTTTTAATTGCTCTTGTCCCTCTCGAAGAAACCTAAAGCGATAATGAGCGGTTCCAGCACTTCATCCTTGGAGGCCCAAGTGGTTTCCATTGAGCAAAAAGACAATGCCCAGAAAGAAGTGTCAGGTACGGGTTTCTTGAAGGACGAATACAAGGTGGTGAGTTCTAGAGACGCAGATGTCACCTTGAAGTTTTTGAGTGAGCATGACTCCGAAGTTCCTCCTATCACCCCCGAAGAGGAAAAGAAGCTGCGGAGGAAAGTCGCTTTCATCGTGGTTGGTCTAACGTTTCTCGTGAACCTGACACTGTACTCTGACAAGGCAACTCTGTCGTACGCCTCCATTTTTGGTCTGTGGGAGGACACTGGTCTTACACAGGAAACTTACAACAATGCGAACACACTTTTCTACGTGGGGTACCTGCTTGGTCAGGTTAACATGTTTTTTGTGCAAAAGTTCCCAATAGCCAAAGTGGTTGCTGCTATGTCTGCAATCTGGACTATCATTATTTTCCTCCACTGTGTCGCTTTCAACCATGAGGGTATTACTGCGCTGAGATTTTTCTTGGGATTCGTTGAGTCCGTTGCCGTTCCTACTCTTAACATCACGATGAACCAGTTTTTGACCCCCGACGAAAAGAACTCCTACGGTCCAGTGTGGTACGTCTCTTCCATCGGTGTGTCCATTCCAGTGGGATTTATTGCGTACGGTATTCTGCACGCCAAATCGAGCGTGCCTATCTGGAAGCTATTCTTCATAATCATTGGTGGTTGCACCTTTTTGCTAACCATTCTCATCGTCCTCATCTACCCAAGCAATCCAACAGATGCCAAATTCTTGAGCACCAAGGAAAAGGTCTGGGTCATCAGAAGAGTTCAACAGTCTAGTAAGGCCTCTATCGAGCAGAAAGTCGTGAAGAAATACCAAATTGTGGAAGCTTTCAAAGATCCAATAACATGGCTCTTCTCTGCATTCTTCCTGTTGCAGCAGCTGGCCAATAACCTGGCTTATCAACAGAACTTGCTGTTCGAGGGTATTGGTAACGTCACAGAACTATCCACGACTCTAGTTTCAGTAGCGGCTGGTGGTTTCGCATCTGTGTGCGCCGTCATTGCAACCGTTTTCCTACTGTACCATAGGAACTACACAGCTTTCTCTGTCGTATTTTGGACCGCCCCATCTTTTGCTGCCTCGATAGCATTGGTCTCAATAGACTGGGACAAGAAGATTGCCTTGCTTGCTATGCTGTGTTTAGCATGTCCTCTGTTCGGTGTTCCATGGATCCTCATGTTCAGTTGGAACACGACAAGTTGTGCCGGCTATACGAAGAGATTGACTAGGAACGCTATTATCATGTTCTGGTTTGCTATTTCTAACATCATCTCGCCTCAAATTTGGAGAAGTAAAGACGCACCTCGGTATATCCCTGCTTGGATCGTACAGATCGTACTTTCCTTTTTCCTAGCACCTTTGATAGGTTTGGTGATCTGGTTTATCTTGAAGAAGAGAAATGCCGAGAGGCTTGCTTTGCACAAAGATGGCCACGGTGCTGTGGAGGTCGATGGCCAAGTTGTGGATACTAATGTGGCCATGCTGGATCTGACGGATCTCGAAAACAAGGCGTTTATCTATCCACTTTGAGTAATCTGTTTGTTCTTATACACTGTTTTCTAATACATAGACCTGGCGTGTTAGCCATTGATTTGTTTAATTAAAACGCCCTAATGAAATTAAAGGCCAGACGAGCTTAGTTTTTGGAGTTCAAGATAACGATACCATGAAGACCGTAAGAATAAGTCTCTATCTAGTTTTAGCTAGAAAAAGAGGCCGGTTGTGTCAGCTGACACTTCCATCGTCCTATGCATCACATTACTTTGATAATTTCTGGCCTATCCGTTCTGGGACATAAGCCTTAACGCTTTCTCCAACAATTTGAGATTATTCAAGTTCGTTGAAGCCTCAAAAACCGGCGCTAAGACGATTAGAAGTCAACTGTGAAAGGACAGCCTCTCCAACATATATAAGAAGAGCAAAGGAAGCTTTGAGAAACAAGAACCGCTAACAAAGTAATCGCAGTGGTTCTTTTTCCTTGTTTTTTCAAGCACTTGAACTAGAGGAAGCAACACGCAGTTTTCATGTCTCTCATAATGTGGGTTCCGCAAGGTTGTCCTCAACTATAACATTAATTGGATGTCTCTTCGCTCTATGCGAAGGACCTGTTTGGCAGCTGAATAGGCCTCTGACAAGTGTAACATAACCTCGCTTTAAATAATGGCTCGATCAGAGGACACTGTAGCCTTAGAGTCTGGAATAGAAGTTTGTACAATTTCAGGAACCGAGTTTTAACGTAGATCCTTCCCAATTGAACAAAAAGACAGGACTCAAGATAGTGCTTTTTTTGTCACATTATCAAGTGACAAGATATGAAATATAAACCCTTGGAAGATCGAAGCTTGAAAGTCCTCGTTAACGTTTGCTTGAATAACCTTAGAAGTGAAAAGTAACGACCAAGCAGTGTTTAAGCAGCATTCAAGCTGTTTTGAAATCATTTCGGCTGACCATCTGGTAATCCGATCGAATAATAGTATGTTGACAATTTAAACACACACATACAGTAATTCCCGTATTTTGTTGATAGATCTCTTCAGTCTGGTTTAGCTCTATCGGTCTGCCTATTTCAGGAAAGTAAATGGCTTTTTGAGGCAACTATTGGGGTGTTTTTGACCTGCTTCCAAAGGCAAACTTAGTTGCTGAGGCGGAAAAGAAGCATTCTCTATTGAGGCTCTTCAAGTGGTTTTCTGGTCCCAAACAGAGGAGTAAAGCGTGCAATAGTTAGTGAATCCGTCTGCGATATTGGGGCTTGAAACAGATTGTCGTTCGAGATCCTTCGTATGCTACTAGTATTTACTAACAAGCGATGTGAAAAACAGAGTGAGCGAAGAAGATTAAGAGTATGCCTGAACCTAGAAGAAAGGAGATGCCTGAGAAGTAGCTTTAATATTCTACTATCATTTTAATAACTGGTGGATTCCTCGAAGCTAATACCTTTGGCTGAAATGCTATAAGGACTTTATCCTCTGAATTCCTTTCTGAAAGTGCTGATTACTTAGAATCAGTCGTTCATTGTACGCTGTAACAATGCAGGGTGACTAAGGTCTGAGTAGAGTCCGAGAATGCCCTCGTTTTTCAGTATTCTCTGGATCATGTAAATGAGGGTTGGTTTGGGTTGGCCAGCGGTTTGCAGACGCACTTTTGCCAGGTCCAAGGGATGAGTGATGATGCAGGCGACTATTCCACCTACGCCCCCATACCACCAAGGGTATTTGATGACTGGTTCTGATTTGATGCCTCCTGTCATACTGAGATGGCCGCTATTTGTATCTCGATAGTGGCCTTTTTCAAACGTTATTGGGAGGATCCACGATGGTAGCTAACCGAAGTCCAAGAGAGAATGAGAGAGAGCCAACAAGAATGACGTGAGGCTGAACCGAAGAAGAATTACATTACAAGCATAAGTATCTTAAAAGGATAGTAACTGAAGGGAGAGAAAGAGAAAGAGAAAGAGAATGACAAAACAAAATGCTCGAGAAACGAGATTAGAAAGGAAGTAGCAGCCAGGAAAATTTAAACAATAATAACAATGATGTTCAACAACAAGAACAACAACATGCATAGTGGGAGGAAAAAAAAAAAACGAATGCAGGTTACAAGAAAAAAGTGGAAAAAGTAAAATACCATGCGATTGGTGTGTTAGGTTGAACAGGCTTCAGTAAGATCAAGATCAGTGCGACGTGCTGAGTCAAGGTACTTGATTAATAATGATTTGGCTCGAAATGAGCTCTCTGGGCTGAGTGGGGGCTGTTGGACACATCGAGTGCTACAGAATATGATAGA
>JABBEO010000002.1:0-79477 GCA_012851205.1 Torulaspora pretoriensis
CCACAACCTTACACCACAACCTTACACCACAACCTTACACCACAACCTTACACCACACTACACACTCCCTCTCCGGGTGAGAGCGTCTGCCACACTCTCCCCCGCACTACTCATCTCCCCTAACTGCACATTCCTGCACCTCCCTGCACATTCCTGCACACTCCTGCACATGTCTGCACCTCCCTGCTCCCCGCACATTCCTCCTCACGTCATCCTCATCGCACGGCTCTACCATTCACTATTTTCACTGTTACCCCCCCTTCCTCTTAAAATTTTTCTTCCAAGTTTTTTTCTGTGTCATGTGACAGCCCCTTTTTCAGTTTTGTTTACTTAATGGCAATGGCAGCGGTGGCAAAGGCCTGTTTACCTCACCATGGACGATTGTTGTCCGCCCTGGCTATGGATGGCCCCCATTGCCTTCTGGCTCTAGACGGCCACTACAACTTGGTGATTGATGCTCATTTCCTCAGAGTTGACTGGTCTCGTGATCTGCACGTGGTATCTGGCCAACTCTGGTGCTGACCACTATCTGAGCCTGGTGGCCGTCTATTGTACCTGTACTTGCACCTGTACTTGCACCACCCCTGACTTGTGACGGGGTCTGGTATCTGCCTTGTGGGCTTTCGATGAATGTTCCTCTGGTTAGTCTTGTGAGTTGGCACCTCTTGACTTAGTATCATTGACTTGGTGTTCAGAGTCACATATGAACCCTACTCATATCTCTCTCTCTCTTGACCTCCCCGCCCCCCATCTCTTCTTCTCCTCTTGTGTTTACTCTCATCTTCTTGTTCTAGTGTGAATCGGTATGTTTGTCTTATGTTTACTTTTATCAACAAGACTTGAATTTACAGAAAAATAATCTACTGACCTACCTCTCAGGCATCACAACCAACTGATCAGTCCTATCAAACGCTTCTCCCCGTTTCATCGGTGATCCATAAACTATTCTCTCTCTTACTTTGCCGCAAGCATTGACACAGACACTCTTCTCTTCCCAACCATCGTTGATCTGGTCTTTGCTCATCGATACAAGCGTTCAAACCCGTGTTGAGATTGGTACTGTGTTGTCTTAGTTTTGTTGTGTCGATTGATACTTCGCGACTCTTTACTCTCAGGTATAGGTGATCCATTTCATTGACTTCCACCACAACATAACTCCCCTGTGCCTCAGAACTTTCAGCATTGTACATTCACAGCCTGCCTTATATTGCTCTTCCAGTCTACTCCCAGTCAGTCACCCTTACCGTTCCACGCTTTACCAACCAACTTTCTTCAATTTCCCAGAGAACCGACACATAATCCACTCTTAACCACACATGCCTGCTCCTTCAGCACAAACAAAGCGAGAAACACAGAAAGCATCACAGTCTCAACCACATTGTACCAGGACTTGGTGCCAATGTACCTGGTTTGGCATCTAAAGCTTGTCTAGGCTGCTAGCGACCTGGCCTGGCTAACCTCTTTGCATTCCCCTTGACATCCTCTCTCAATAAACGTGGGTCAGTCTCATACTATGCCTACGCATCACTTTCTGCTGTCACTCATCGTCCCATGCTTGCCTTGCTTCACGAACTTGTCTTTCGCTTCAACGCTCACTGACCCTGCTTTTCCTATTTAGGAAAAGCAAGCTTGGGGCCAGGCGAACAGAGCCCCAACACATGGCCTCTCCACAGTCCTGGTTAGGCTGCCCGACTATTCCCAGGCTTCGAACAAGAGAATCATATGAGCTGTCACCAGAGGCAAAGGCCGTGAACGGGCGCTGCAACAAACTGGCAGCTGTAACTTGAAAGATTCTGGCAGGCATCTCGAGCCATGGAGAGGGACACGCTGCAGACAGCTCTCTCGCTTTACTAGCCCGTGTGTGACACAAGCCAATTGCTTTCACGTTGCGACTAGCCCTGTGCGTGCCTTGTCTGGTGCTGTTCTTTTGCCCTTGGCACTGCAACAGGCTCAGCCCCCCTCTTGTCTGCTTGAGTAGTCTAGAGGACTCCATTTCCCATCTGTCTCGCTGGTTGTACTGTAACTTCTATCCGAACCACTTGACGTAATCTGGTGGAAGAACTCTCCCCCTCAATTCACCGTTCCGGAACGAGCGAACTGAGAGAGCTTCGGGTTAACGCAACTATGGTCCAGGCACAGACTATTGCTTTGTTATTTGGGTTGAACCAAGCTTATCTCTCCTGGCTTCGTTCCTGTACTTTGTCGAGTCTCAATACCAACTGTAACGCATATCGACAACTTAGGAAGTATCTATGTCACGCAGCAACGCAACAGCTCCTGACCCCAGAAGTGATGCCCATATCTGTCTCTGAGCAGACGTTTCATTCCAGGGGTCCTTCGCTTCGAATACCACGTTCAAATGCCCGACTACCGAGACGAACCTGGCCAAGAACTCGAACTCGCGCCAACCGGCATAATGCTTAACAGGAAGCCCCATTGAAACACACATCATGAGTCACAAAGCATATTCATTGGCCCACTCTGTAGCACTTCCATTTGCTACAGCCCAAGTCTGTCCTCCGGGCTTCGATGCCTGAGCTTTGGATAAGCCTTGACCTGGTTCTCTTGCATTTACGAGCCTTTGTGTGGAGTACTGCGTTGGATCATTCTCCTCCCACAGAGCGCGGTAATATCAGACTGGCTTGTTCTCCCAACGTTCTGTTCCATCAAGGGTCGGGCACTATGGGTTTCCCCTCTGTGAACATCAGTGTCAGGCAATGTCAGATTATGGTCATGCTCGTAACTCCATTTACATAGCGAGATCTAGTTCAAAGCTTTAATTGTTTCTAGTCGTCTCAATGAAACTCTCAAACTGTCAGCTCTCTCTCTTGGTCGTATAGGTTTTGGTCTTACGTCTTACTGCCTCGAAGTTCACTTGAGTTGGTCAGTTTGCACTTGTAACTTTCACAGTTTCTCGCTGGCTGCTAATTGGACAGCGTCTCCAAGATGCCGCTCTCACACACGAAGCTTGGGCCGTGTGCCTTTGCACAGAGCTGATGTGATGGCACCTGAGCGGATCCTTCCGATACAGCTCCATCTCATCTTTGCTCTGTTGCAGTGGTAGTGGTCCCCCATATATCCTGCTTATCGGACTACCGCACTTCCTAGTGTTCTCATCTTTCAACGTCTACATTTTGGGCCTGCGCCTTTGACCAATAGACTACCTGGAGTATCCCATTCTTTTCCTGTTCTTATTCTGTGGTCCTTGAAACTCTGTCGTGAGACGCAGGCCGGTGGTAGCCAAGAACGTATTCTAAACGCTCTAGCTGCTGTAGCTGTAACTGTCCATTGAGCCTGTTGATAGTTCAATCTCTATCCAACATTCATTCCACTAGAACCCAAGTCGCTGGCTACAGACTTGGTCAGACAGTCGTAAACAAACAAGCATCCACTTGCTTCACGTTCCGGGGCCAGCAGACTGCCGAGAGACCTACTTGTATGTCTCTTTTTGTTGCTTCCCATTTTCTGGTGAAAATTTTCAGATCTTTACGCGACGCGTTTCGTAACGCGTCTCACAACAGAGCATCTAAAGAGGGCGTTGAAGTGTTCAGCCAAGCTAGGCGGACAAGCCAGCACTGGTGCGTTTCCGGCTTGGTAGTGAAGACGGCAGTGGGCATTTGTAGCTGGTTTCCGGTCGACGCGGAATCCTCTATTGATAAAAGCACCACGGATGCTCATCGTGGTGGAAAGAACTTCAACACTCATGCAACGGGGCAGGCTTTCCTTTTATTCAAATGGCTCAAGTGTGTGGCAATGCTGATCGCTAGCAAACGGCTCTGCAGCTGTAGAGGGATCGCTCCCATCCTTCAAGTTCCACTCGGTCGTTCCTCCTAGTGACATTCTCTTCGATTAGTCGTGGCAAAACGCCTATAAAACAAACCTATCCGACAGTACGCTCTTGGACTCTCTGCTAACACGCAGTCGCGCATGCTTCATGCTTTCGCAGATCGATTGACACTCGGGTCAGTTTGTTCTTGTTCCAATCTCGTCGAGTTACTTCGGTTGTAGCATACTGCGCGGTGCGTACTTTCTTTGAGACCACACACATCCACTGACTGGGTCATCCGGATACTACTCCAGAGGCTGTTGTGCTGCCCTCTCCTGTTTTTCTTGATCTTGTTGTTATTCTTGCACTTAGTTCAAACAACAGGTCGCTTGTTGCCGTCGCTTGGCTTCTAAGACTATTCAAAGCCAGCAACCGGTCTTAAAGGTGACTGTTTACATGAGTCTTGTCTTGCTGATGGTCTGAAAGGCCACTGTAGTCTCGTAGCTGTCTTCTTTTCTTCGTATTCGGAGTATCATCGGGACTACGTCAACTTCCTCGCTCTTTCTGGTGCCTTGAAAGTTCAGAACACAAGTAACATCCAAGCCTCTGGCTCCCGCCTATCCATTGAGTCCACGGAGGCTCATTTGGAGATCCAGGTTGCCCATTCACCTCTGAATGTCGTTAAACCAATTTAACGCAGTTAAGGGGCGAACTATAGGTCTGAAACTTATCATACGAGTCTCTTGAGCACTGATATCAGCCTTGCGCTACCGTATGGTCCTTCAATCGCTCTCTTATAGCTGTTCTGACTATTATTCTCTTTGTTTATTTTGTTATTGATTTCTTCGTTATCTGCTCTCTACTAATTTACATCTATTATCTTAAAGCATGCTTCACCGAACAAAACATAATTCAAGATTATTGCCTGAAGTCTCAACATGTGATGGGACTGACAAGTTTCGTTACTAAGATCTCCTTGCAAGACAATTACTCAGATGTTAGCTCTGTTTACTCGCTCTCTAACGATAATGCGATAAAGCCATCTGATCATGGCCCTGTTACATATTTTCCAGCCATGGCTGCCTCACAATTGGTCCACCATTAAAGAACTGCTAAGACCAGTTTCGCATCCGGCAAATTTCTCAAGAACACTCTATAGTTGGAGTTGAACAGCATATATCGTTCTTTGATTACAACTGCTGTCGCAGACTACAGAAACGGTTGCGCGAAGACCTTGCCTTAAGTTTAGCCTTGAGCATTTTCTAGGAAAGAAAGATCATGATTCAATTTCGATAAATAGCTCAAGGACGTTGGAAGACTTGCAAGAATACAATTTTGTTGATATGTTGTTCTCTTTCAATAAGATCAGTGTATTTCTGCCTTCCGGACCTACCCAAGGCCCGTCCATTGACAGCACAAGACGAACTATAAAAGTAAATACGTGTCAGTTTCACCGCTAAATTTCATACATACATGGCACTTATTCCTCTTTGTAGTTCATTTGAATTGTAAAGAATCCATATTTAGTTTGAAAGAGAAAGAACTGAAGATGGGAAGTTGACCAGATATCGCTGGATCTTCACCAACAAAATTGCTGGGAAATCCAATATCAAAAGGAGCAATGCTTTCCAGATACTTTACTTGATCTGGCGTCAACTTGATCGATAAAGCGGAAATGTTGTCCTTCAAATGTTCCACCTTTCTTCCTCCAATGAGAGGAAAGACGTTAGTTCCTTTAGACCTGAGGTAGGCGATTGCGACAGCAGTTACAGAGTTCGTACCATGTTCTTTTGCGACTTTCTCTAAAGCTTCACTGATCTTAACCTCCAATTCCGACTGTTCAGGAGGTTGATTAAAGGTACGCAATTTCTCACCCCTCTTCTTCCGTTGTTCAATCGCTTCCTTTGTTTGGAATCTCCCCCCTCCAATAACATCCCAAGGAACTAATGCCATACCAAAATGTCTGGCCATAGGAAGGATTTCCCGTTCGAAGTCTCTCAACATCACGTTCCATCTACCCTGGTAAACACTAAAGGGCGTCTTGCCGTTTGAGATGGCGTAATAATTAGCAGCGGAAACGACCCAAGCCGGAGTATCAGAAACTCCCAGGTAGAGAACTTTCCCTTGCTGAACAAGAATGTGCAAACTGTCCATAATTTCTTCTATGGAAGTCATATGGTCCCACCAATGAACATACAAGATATCGATCCAGTCAGTTCTCAACTTCTTTAGGGAATTACGAACACTCAGAAACATGCTGCGCTTGTTATTGCCTGCGTGGTTTGCACTCCTGCCTTTGCCGACTTCGTAGGCCCCGAAGTCAGCCGTATACTTCGTGGCGATGACCATCTGATCTCGAATCTTCCTACTTTCCAATTACTCCCCAAGCCACGCTTCCGACTCTCCATTCTGGTAGTTGTTGGCAGTGTCGATGAAGTTTCCACCTGCCTCATAATAGGCGTCCAGTAGCTCGAAAGAGCGCTTCTTATCCATTGAGCCCAGAATTTCGGACCAAGCTTGTCCGATGGACATAGCTCCTAAGACTAAGGGCGAAACCTTTATACCAGCGGTCTTGGACAAAAGGCTCAAGCGACCCAATTCAGTGGGAGGTTCTGGTGCAGGACTAAATACTTCAGCCATAGGAATTAAGTAGGAATTTAGTGAGTTCGTTTGTTACCAATAGAAGGTTTGTCTATCGATGTCGGATGGTAAGAAGAGACTAAGATAGTAGACGGTTTATATACCGTGATCTTAGAAAGAGTGGGGGCGCGTAACCTTTCATTGAACCCTCTATTGTCTTGTTTTCGGTCGTTCCGTGTTACCATCCCCTATGCTAAACTAAGCAGTCCATTAGTAAGCTCCTCTGACTGTCAAGTATACTTATCAAAAGATCAAAGAAAGGTAGACAAAACCTACGCTTAGTAATATGTCAATAGCACTGTTTACTGGGAAGCAAAAACAAAGCTACCTAGGGAAAGGATTGAGGATTGGACATATGACCTATCAGGTAACCATCATACCATAGCCAGTTCGTTAAAGATCTTTCAAGTTTACTCGAGTTCCGCTTTAGGGCCGGGAACTGTTCTTAAACTTTCTACTGAGTTCGAATGCCTTCGGGTAAACAAGCTTAATTGAACGTATCCTCGAGTTATTTTTTGAGAAATACCATACTGGCAAAAGTGCTTCAAGCATCGCCCGTAGTTACTGGTAATACAAGTTTGAACAATGAAAAAAGATCCATCTGCCATATAGCAGCCGCTGTAACAGGTTTAATGATAAGGTCTGTTTTACAATTATTAAAATCATGCTAAGCATGTCTTACTTAATCATTGCGATTATACTGAGAGAAGCACTCAAAGCATCTCTAATGTTACATACACGATTGCTTTCTTTTGAATTCCAGCAAGAGGCTGACAATCTTTTTTGAAAGCCAAAAAATAGCGATTAATCCTGGTATTTTCTCAGGTAGCTATTAATTGCCTCTAGAGGGCCTTTATCAGAAATTTCCTTCATAGCATCGGCCAACTTTTGTACAAAATCTTTGTTTTCCCTCAAGTCAGCGCCAAAGAGAGTAGTGATGTTCAACAAAGGCTCAGGGTTCTGCCCGCCTTCCCTTGCCGCTTGAATCAGGGTATCTGCCATGACGTCTTCGATCTCGAATTTTTTACCGACCATATCATAGCCTCTCAAGTACCGGAACCAACCCGCAACACCCAAAGTCAGAAGCTCGTATTTTCCGTCGGGTCTGGCTAGTTGCTCAGAAATTGAGGGCAGAACATACTTTGGCATTTTACCGGAACCCATCAAACAGATTCTTGACACCTGGTCTTTGATGGCCGGGTTTGAGAATCTTTTCAAAACAGAGAGGGAATACTCTTCAAAGTCTACACCTTCAATTTTTGGTAGCAGAGGAATGACCTCCTCGCGATTCATGATCCGGATATATTTATTAAGAACAGGGTCTGTCGTAACCTCATGAATGTACTGGTATCCCGACAAATAGCCCAGGTATCCCATCTCAGAATGTGCCCCATTCAGTAGACGCAGCTTCATAAGCTCGTAAGGCTCCACATCCGCCACAACTTGGACCCCAACTTTCTTCCAGTCGGGTGCACCCTGTGTGAAATGGTCCTCGAGCACCCATTGGAGGAATGGCTCGCAAACGACAGGGCAATGATCTTTAACACCCATAATTTTAGACAGGTAATGGCGATCGTTTTCTGTGGTTTGTGGAGTAACACGATCGACCATTGAGCTAGGTGCGGCAACGTTTTCTTCTATCCAAGCTGCAAATTTGGTGTCCTTCAACTTGGCAAATGCTACCAGCATTGACTTCAAGGTCTTTCCGTTCTCTGGCATGTTGTCGCACGACATGATGGTGAAAGGTGTAAACCCGGCCCTGTAACGAATCAATAGGGCTTCATACAAGTAACCGTAAATAGTAGTTGGACTGTCGGGATTCTCTAGATCATTTTTAATCGCAGGATCCTTAGACTGCAGAGAAGCTGTTGCCTCACTGTGATAGTAACCACTTTCAGTTACCGTCATAGACACAATTCGCGTGTCCTGGCTCGCCATTTTCTCGATCACAGCTCTGGGGTTCTCAGGTGCGTACATATACGAAGTGATTGACCCAATAATTTGAATAACAGATTTATCTATACCACGTTCCATTAGGGTGTATAAGCAGTCCTGGCTTTGCAGCGCATCGCGCATACGAGAATCAGGCTTGATTAAACCAACCCCGCAAATGGCCCAGTCTTTGGCATCATGCTCCTCCAAGAGCCGGTGGATGTAAAGTGCCATATGGGATCTATGGAACCCACCGACACCCAGGTGCACAATTCCTTCTTTGAGATCGGTTCTATCATATGTTGGTACCGCGATATCTGGAACATCCCAGTTTTTGATATTTTGGTTGTTTAAAAGGACAGGATCATCCTGGTTAGTCTTCGTCATATCGAATGCTCTACCTCTGTAAAAAAATTCAAACCTTAAAATCTCACAAGCAAAACCTGGGAAGATGATGGCACTTACGTTAGCTTCTTATACTGAAAATGCTGGCAGAATAACACTCGGCACGCATGATGAAGCCCAATGCTACAAAAGAAAAACAATAATGCGGGTGGAGTGGGACCAATCGTGGAACTGCCAAGTATAGTACATCCAACTTAGGGAAGAAACATATCTCTTTCCGCGAACTTAGAGAACCTGTGGATCTGTGGATCTGTGGATCTTTGAGAGACTTTAAGAAAGTGATGGAGTGCAACCCCACCACTCGCGCTAATCGAGCGCATTAAACTTACACCCGAAAAGAATAGCCGGCTCAGTGCCTGAAGAAAGAAATGAAAACTTCTTCGAGGCAGCCAGTTCAAAGTTTTCACACTTGCAGTTACTGGGAACACCTAAACGCGGGGTGGTGGGGCGCGCATATAATCTCGAGAAAAGAAAGCATTTAGGGCTTAATCTGCTTGGCATTCGAGCTATGCGCACAGAGAGCGAATGAAAACGATGGTAAACACTGTTAATGTGCAAGCCCCTATAGTCGATATGAGTTGGGTGATAATTGTGGAATTACTTCTTCTGCTGTTATGAGTGGAAAAAGTGCAGCATTTTTTCTTCCCGACGGATACGTTGAGTCGGGTACAATTATGACTCTTGAAGCGATATCCTCAGGTAATCGATATAACAAACGCTAAACTTAGAACGAGGATAACGTTCGATGTATGATTGTGGGGTGCATTCTCGTAGAGGATGCAGATCTGTCCTGTGCGTCTCTTTGTGGCTATGGCCAGTGGCATTTTATTTTACAAACGTGTAGCCTGGCTTGAGTGGGCAAGATGGTACCATTTTTGTTATATTTTACCTACTCTTGTACCAATGTTGAGTAGAAGCAGCATACATGGTCTCTACAGCACATTCCCAAGGCCGACAATACAACAGAGTAAATACTTCAAATCGAACATCTTTACGCGGGCTGTATCTGGCATACATGGATAAAATCTTATGTAGAAACTAGTGTTCGTGCGTCTGATCTCTGTGCCTTAGTTTATTAAAGCGCTTGACGACCCACTCGGAAATTGGATCGCTTTGAGAAGTTTCGACGTACTCACCGTCGTCCAATTTCTGAGCAACATTGTCGCTCAATGAGGGATCTCTGCAACAGAAGGTCAAGACAAACATTGGTGCTGTGAAAACCAGAGCTATCAAAACCTCATACCTCTGGACGTGCTTATAGGCCAGAACCATAGCATCTCTTATGGGAGTTCCCCACGGATAATCAAGGTAAAAAGTCAAGGGTGAGTCATACGCAGCCTCGGCCAGCTCAGCGTCCCCGATATACTCGAGTAATTTGGGATATAGCAATTGAGTCCAGATGGCTCCGGATACAGATGCAGCGACAGCTCCACCAATACTAAAAATAGTGTAGCTCAGCGCTGTCACCGTAGCCATATTCTCATGCGAAGTCACAGACTGAATCGAAACCGTTGCAGGATAGTCGAACAAACAGCTGGCTAAACCCCACACAACCATAGCACCTATGACACCCTTATGAGCGTCTTGTCCTACTCTATACCGGTAAAAGAGACCCATTGTAACAAAATAAAGTGAACAGCCCAAAACCATAAATGGCTTCAATCTACTAGAACGTGCGACAAGGTAGCCAATAATTGGGGCCCCTATAGCTGAGACGAAGGAGTACAAAACCGAGATTCTGGTCGCAGAAGTATCGCTTTCGTCCACGGCAACCATCAGAATTGTGTAAAGGTAGCCAGCAGCCATCTGATAAACGAAAGCAATGAGGAACATGATCCATAGTGGAGCCCAAATACCACGATCCTTGAGCATTCTAAAGGGTGCAATTGGTGCGAGCGCTAGCCTACTCTCCCAATAGATGAAAGCAGGGACCAAGACAAAGCCGAGCACAAAAGGCGCGATAAGCTTTGCGTTCTGCCATTGTGTAGAGACTCCTCCCGCCAGTGTCAATGGAACAAGAATGCAACCTGTACTTACAGTTAGAAGCGTGACACCAACAACATCTAGCTTCCAGAACAGCTGGACCAGGGTTTGAACCAATCCGTGACTTTGATAAAAAGTCTTCTCGGTCATCAATTCTTTCCACTCCGGGTCTTGTCTTGCTTTCCACCTCATATGGACCATACAGCCAATTAGCGGAACACAGGTTAAAGGAAAAATGAAGGCCCACATCCCAATGTCCCAAGACCAATTCTGTTCGGGCTGAGCCGCATGCACTATACTACCAGACACCCAAGTGTTAATAATTGCAGGCCAACCTGGGACAAGAGTGTAAAATAGTCTCCACTTTAGTGATGAGTTGTCAGAGAGCACCAAAATGACCTGCAACATGGCACCCACAAGCCCTACGTTGTAAAATATGGACCCTGCAGCATACCTTTGCACATCGTAGGCCTGCGACTGGATGATAGTACCAACAACGTAGAAAACAATCGATGCGATAAACAACGACAGTCTACCAAAGACGTCCGACAGCCCTGCATAGATGATCTGCGCAACGGCAGATATCACCATACTTATGACACCAACCGTGGATATAAGAGAGTGTGTAGAGTACGAGTTCATCGCGAATGTGGTGTAGGAACCTCTTAAATTCCCATCCAATCCATAGCCAAAAGAACATAGGAACGCTGAGAACAAAAAAAGTGATCTCAAATACCATGTGTCATATTGTTTGGACATAAGTTCCGCTTTTCTGATCACAAGCGATTTGGTAACTTTCAATTTGTCTGCCTGACCATACTCATCCAATGGCTCACCTGCCATCTTTTCATCGACCACGACATTATTTGCCTTTTTTACAGAATCAATGGGGCAGCCTTGATCAAGGTCTGATCCACTCTTACTCACCTCAACCATGACAGTGAAGCTTTCTTGATTTTAAAGTTGCCTCCAGAATGTTGTCTGACTTGTTGAGATCCCCCAAAATGAAAATCTTTAGCTCGTCTGTAAAACAATGAGTAGCTGAATTATTAAATAGATGGTTGATATTGAATTCATGCACTCGATGTTACCATGCGGAAAAGTCCATCACGAAACGGGGTGCAGCCTAGTTCTAGGGTAAAATTTTAAACTGCACCTTGTAAACAATCCAAGCAGCTCCTGCATGATAGAATTCCCAGGCTATTCCAAGAATGGATCCGCGTGCTGTGATATTTTGTTTCACTCAATGACTATATTCAACCATCGCGCAGAGCCGATCTCTATATTTGGTTCCTCAACAAATGGTCGGTGCATGTTACAAAGATCTGCTTTAACCATCTCGAGAAAACCACAGAGAAAATAATTAAGGTGTGATGTATAGCTCAATCAGATGTTCACTTTCGTTTATATTTCACATCACTCAAAGCTGCTTATGATTGATTAAATCATTTCAACTCGACAAAAGCTTGTAGCAAAGTTTGGTAACAGTCTCATCAAATGTGTTCATGAGTCGGCGCTCCTTGATCTGGGTAGACGGCGGCTCATTTGAGAGAATGAAGCGTGCCATCCTTCCTTATTATATCACTCGGAGGCTTCGAAATTACAGTACAGCGTTTCGGAGCATTAACATGTAACTGAGCTACTCCAGGGCGCCCTCAAATCAATAAGCCAGGAGCAGCCGCAACCTTACCAAAAAAAAAACTGGTCCATTCCCAGAGCTCACCATAGTTGCATTGCCGGTGGACACCGCCGAAGAAGTGTCATATGAAGTACCCCTGGAATCTGTGAAATCTCAGCACATGCTATTCTAGTATGTGCTGGCAAAAAGCACAACAAGTGAATGGTTCACTGCAAAGCTAGGTCATTCTCGCTCAGCGAAATGTACTGCTCGGGAGGAGTCCGCGGCAAGGACTTGCTCAAGCTGCGACAATATGAAGGATGGCTTGGGCTCTACCAAAGTAGTGTAAAAAGCTCCCCAGCGTGCGACAGGGACTTCAACCAGCAAAGAACAACATGCTCGAGTACATCTGTGACCATTTGATGGCAAGCGGTGGGTCTTCGGTTACGTCTGTTCTACTGGGCCAAATGGATTTTCAATGATGGGCCCTAGCCCCTTTGTGCGTTGTCAGTCCCCTGTGGATCAACTCAGGCGGCAGGTTCACCAACGATACAGACATCCTTGTGGATGGCGGCTACACAGTGTTTAAAGTAACGAAGCGAGTAACGACAAGTCAACCGTTACAAAAAAATCTATGTTACTCTCAAATCAAATCCATTGATGAGAAGTAACCTATCTAACTATTGTAAGTTATTAAATATGCTAGGAATAAAACTTTCCTGTCTGTCACAGAAAATCTCTTAAATCGACAGCATCGTTATACCACTTCTTCGTCCATAGTCTAATACGTTTGCCGTACATGTAAGATGGAATCGCTAGAAGCGTAATACCAAAATTAATGACTGCCAGCGCGATGTAAGTATTCTCTGTGCCCGAAGAACTCAACCAGTCTGAACAGACAAAGGTAAAAATACAAGAGATCGTATTGTTGATAATTGCTGTGCACACCATGCCCTCCAAGACCATTTCTGGATAGCAGTCCATCAAGTAGGCCATAGCGATGTCTCCAGAACAACCCCAACTGAAGCCAATAAACCCAAGCCCCAGGTAAATGACCTGCCATGGGAGTGCACGTTGTGTTCCGATACCAAACATCAAGAGTCCTGCTGGTCCTATAATCGCTGTGGCAAACGAAAAGTATAGTCTGTACTCCGCTTCCAGAATTCCGTTGTTCCTACGTGCCATCCATAGTACAAAGTAGTCGCTCACAATACCCGCATAAATACATCCAATGACCGCACCAATCAGGGTTGGGACATTCATGATCGCAACACCATAGTCGCTGTAGTTCCATGGGGCGTCATAGTAATAGCTTTCCTCGGTTGTCAGGTAGAATGTGAGAAAAACATCCTGAATACCCCAAAAGAGCCCGGATAACCACACTGGAGGGTACAACAGCATCCTCAGGTTAAAGAGCACAAATTTTGGGTACTGCTTGAATCCCCAACCTTTCAAGTTGGAACCCTTTGTTATGAGAGCGATTCTTTTGTGATAGGGTTTCAATTTCTCAGATGCGCCGTCAATCAGCTGGTCATCCGAGCCGTCGATGCGCTGGACTTCTGTTTCTTCTGCCACTTCTTCCAGCGCGTTCGCAACGTCCACCTGCTTGTTATCCTTTTCGTTAAGAGCGTTCGAAGACCTATTATCGGAACAGTCATCACGAAATGGATTCCCACCATACGTCAGCGGCGTGGCGTACTTGTTCCTGTCAAAGTAGGTCTCCTCGCAGCCAAATATCAGCGCTATCAAAAGACCTCCCGAGATAATCACGGCGACCCATCCGACCCAGCGAAAGTTGGTCAATGAAGCGATGTACCCGGCAATCAAAGGTCCTAAAAACGTACCGATACTAGTGCACAGAATGTACACTGTCAAGACAGACCCCATCTGGTGCTGAAAATATATGTCGTTCAGCGACGATTGGACCTGCGCCTCTGCGCAAGACTCACTGATCCCAACAAACAGCTGGGACCAGATAGTGTCGGCAGTTCTGTGAGCCAGTGCGAACCACAAACCCCCGAACAGGCCCAGCGTTGTACAGATCAAGTACGTAATTTTCCTTCCGTACAACGACGCTAGTGGGGCTGTGAACAGCGTAGCCCAGCCAATACCCAAGAACAGAACACCAGCGCCCACATTCATGGAATCGTACGAGATACCGTAATACTCATTCAGAGAGTCCTGCGCAGCTCCAGCATCGTTACTCGTGGCTGCTGTGAAAGCTGTGATAAAGGCCATGAGACCGAAATGCACAAACTTTCTCCATTTGGACCAATTCAACGGATCGTTCGGAGAGTCTGAGGGCTGCGGTATAAGCACAACCCCATTTTCGTCCGTCTTGAGACGTGCTTCCGAGCTGCCGGACTTTACATCGCTTTCGGAATCGGGCGACGAGTATATGTTGAACGTCCCGGGGATATAGTCCGGGTGGTGACGATCCGTGTACTTGTCCATAAGCCGTCAGCGCCGTGGTATCTAAGCGGGTCTGGCTATCTAGCGTGAATGCTTTAAAATTTCATGCTTGGCAAACTGCTCGAAGACAAGCTCAAGGCCTCACGTGCAAACAGTGAAAGCCACAATGGACCGCCTATAATACCCAGATTCCATCATCATATCGCACTTGGACTGGCCATGGGTTGTCCTATTTCTCTGCGGTGGACGTTGGCTCTTTCACTTTTGGTCCGGCCAGTTGAGATTGCGCTTTGAGGTACCGCCTTGAAGCTCTAGCACAGTGGACTGCTACTCAGCCCTCGTCAAACGATCACTAGACAACAAGCGAATGTTTGGGCGAGATCCACTTATGTAGATTGTTCTGCTCGGCAACAAGTTTCTACCCGATCTGTCTCCTCTTGGACCTCGCACAGCACCCGTTAGAGATACAGCCGCTTCAAACGGGTCTCTTACCACCTCTCCGTGAACCCCGACAAAGCCTTCTTTAGCAGAAGCAAGGTATCGCACGCCCTAGAAATCAGAAATCACAGACAGGAACTCTTTAAAAGACCTTTCGCACTTTTCTTGTCTTGGCATGTCTCATCTCGCCGATCGAAGAAAACTCGACTGTTTGTGAGGCTCTGCGATCACAGTCTGTGGACAGCTTGGGGCCGAAAAAACGAGATGATGTAAACTGCTCCACTTCTGGCTCGTAGAAGAAATGTTTCTGCTTGCGCCATTCCCATTTGCGGCTGCGTTAGAGCGATATCCGGGGCGCCCTGTTAAAGTATAAGATGTACGTCCCGTTGTCGACCAGCCACCCGAAAAATAACCAATCACCGACCACACCGTCCTCAGATGCGTTTCAGCTGCACCAGTTTTCCCAAACTAATCTTCGCGCTTCGGTTTCTACAACTTGCACTCTCTGCAGCCACGCTGGGTCTGTGCGCTTGGCTAACGCGCCACTGGGGGTACAAGGACGGCAGTTTCGTGCATTTTGGGCTGGCAATCTCCATAATATCTACTCTGTATCTACTGGGACTCCCTGTGTTTTACCTCCTGGGTGTTGAAGCCATCTGCATCTCGGAGTTCGTCCTCTTTGTCCTGTGGACTGCAGCTTTCGTCCTTCTCACTTACCACTATTCAGCCTGCGTTTACCTGTCCTACCAGTGTCAGGTTGGGCATGCGACTATCGCCACTTCGGGGGCACTCATGTTGCTTTTTGGCATCTTCTACGCGCTAGCCCTGCGACATGTCATCATCTCGATCAGCAACAAGTCTTTGAACGAGGCAAGTTCGCCCAAAGGACGCATCCGCTGGTGGAACGCACTGCCAGAGTAGCACAGCCTCTCTCTACGTCTATACCGCACCTTTTTTAGCTCATTATAGTCTATGTCTAGTTATCCTCCCCATTGTTGCAACATTCCTATCATGGTGCGGCTGAGCGCCCTTTTTCAGGGTCCAGAAGCTGACGCGGACTATTTAAACAAAGGGGTTTTCGGCTCCAAGCATGCATCTTGTCGCCTCCGAAGACCACTTTTAAGCGAGATTCAAAGAGATCTCAAGTTCTATTTTTGTGTTTCTAAATGTCCGAGATCAAACCACCTTCCAGAGTGCAAGCCAAGCCGGTCGGATTCTGCTCTTCTTTAGCGACCGCCCGAGTGGTGCGCGCCTACCAGTTTGTTATCACTGTGATAGCGCTGGCTCTCACTGCACGCACCTCTGATTTTTACGAAGCGCCCTCGGAGGCCGCTTATGCGGTAGCCGTGTCTGTTTTCTCGCTGGTTTACCTGATTGCTATCTTCTTCGGAACGCTGTTTGCGGGGCCATACTTCATGGCGGGCCCTATGCTGCTGAGCGAGACTGTGATGCTGATCTTTTGGTTCTCTGCGTTTATCGCTATGGCCGCGTTTTTCGGTGGAGACAACTGTAGTTACTTCTTCTACGAGAACAGATGCAAGGAGGCAAAGGCGGCTATTGCCATGTGCGCACTCTGTATGGCTCTGTTTGCCATCTCGCTGGCGCTCTTGGTGATCAACGCTGTGATCCCGCTGTCGAAATCGTTCGGCGCGCTGTACCTGTGGCGCTGGGTTCTTGACGCGGACGCTACGTTTGACCGCGGGACTGGTCTGGTAATTTACAGCACTTTGAGCTGGGCGCCAGATACTGAAGCCGTTGTGCCAGCGTCTTCGTTAGAGACCCCGATAGGTGCAGAAAAGCCAGTCGAAGAGGATCAGGCGTTGTTCCGGGAGCCTCTGGGAGAGCCTCTGGGCGAGCCCGTGGTTGTAGAGCCCGTCGACGTGCCAGCCAACGCACACATTCGCTAGTTCGTAATATTTGCCTCAGTTTGTACTGTTTAATTGATACCCGCCTAAGCGAGCATGCAATGGAAGCGTCGATCGCTATTGAGTACGTGTCTATGGAGCTGTGACGCGTCAATTAGCCGCCGAGCTAGGCGCCCACCGTCGCATTCCATAATATAAAAGGAGAGACTTGCTGAGAGGAAAAGGTAAGCTGTTTCGGCTTCAATGCCTTCAGTCTCCAAGACCAACAGCATGACAAAGAAAAAGAGTCTAAAACAGTTTATCGAGGAGTGTCGCGAGATCGACGGCGGCAAATACGACTACTCTATCACAAAGTATACCAATTGGGAGAGTAAGATCGAGTACATCTGCCCCATTCACGGTGTTCAAAGCCAGCCTGCTCAGCATCATCGGAGGGGACGTGGTTGCAAAAAATGTGGCAGAGAGAAGACCAGGATCGCGTTTGCTTACAAGCATGTCGAATTTCTAGAGCGCGCAAACAGGGCTCACAACAATCGCTACAGGTATACTAATGCTGTGTACACGGGCTATAAGGGTAAAGTAAGGATTGAGTGTGAAATACATGGTGAGTTCGTCCAAGCAGCCGGGAGCCATATAGCAGGACGCGGATGTCCGAAATGCGGCCTCTATAATAAATCACCTGGTCCACTGATCAAACCAGTCAGCGGCGAAGAGTTCGTGAAGCTATCGATTGAAGTACATGGGAACCAGTACGATTATTCGCAAGTCGAATATAAAAAATATCACTCAAGCGTCATGATCGTTTGCTCAACCCACGGGCCCTTCAAGTGCGTCCCAACCTCACATCTGAAAGGCCTTGGATGTGCAACGTGCCAGAGTTTGATGCTTTTGTTCAGAAAGCAAGGTCTCTTCATGGTGACAAGTTTGAGTATGACAAATCGACCTACATAAGGAGTAAATCGAAGATGCGCATAATTTGCCGCGAGCATGGAGAATTTTGGGAAGCTCCTGGCGAGCACAATCGTACTCGCCGTCACGGGGGTTACCACTGTTTTGCATGCTACCTCGAAAGCAAGCGCATTTCAGTTCAGGAAGTCATCGAAAGGTCCAATGACATCCACGGCCCGGCGTACAAATTTGATAAGCTCGTTTTGGGCAAGAGCCTGCAAGAAGAGGCAATCTTTTATTGCATAAAATGCGCAAAATACTTTCCCCAAAAGCCCATTAATCATCTGCAAGGATACGGCTGCTCCTTGTGCTGCGAATCGAAGCATGAGAAGAAAATCAAACGTTGGCTAGAAACCACAGATTATCAATTCGAATCCCAAAAGTGTTTTCCTGATTTGCAGTACGAAAAATCGCTTAGATGCGATTTCTACCTCCAGGAGTTCAACCTCATCGTCGAGTTCGACGGGATCCAGCATTTTGAGCCCGTGGAGGCCTGGGGAGGGTTTGAGAAGTTCCGCAGGGTGCAGGCCAGAGATCGCGTGAAAGACGTCTATTGCACCGAGAAGCGCATCAACCTTCTCAGGATGAAGGACGGCCAGGACGTCATCCAGGGACTGCAGAACCTGATCGAGCTGATCAAAGCCAACGAGGCCGGACAAGTCCTGCACATGACATATGGCAAGCTCACCACTCTCTAGCTACGCGTAGCGGCAGCCTAGCCATATATCGATCTGTATAGCTTGATTATTAGCAGTTTACTAGCAGTCTACACGTGATTTGTTGATATTTTTCTCAATGCAAAGTTAACGGAACTTGACTCAACTTGACTAACTTAAACAAAGACTAGGCATATAAACGTTATCTAAAGCAATCTGTACGTGATGTCTACTCGGCAAAGTGCTTCAAGATCTCTTCGGCAGCCTTGATACCAGAGACAAGCATAGCACCAAAGGTTGGGCCCATTCTGTTGCAGCCGGCCAGCTCAGCGACTTCCATACCGGCAAAATAAATGGAGTTGACACCGTTGTACCTACCGGCATTCTTGACAACGTCAGCTTCAGCGTTATTCATGTCCAAACCCTTCATACCGCCTAGCTTCTTGTTCTTGTCGATAGAAACGATTCTCTTAGCAGAGAAAGCACCGAAAGGACCATCGTGACCGGTGGTGGACAAAATAACACCGTGCTTGGCAGATGGATCGCGGGTGCCATCTTTCTTGTAGCCAGACAGTTCAATGACGTTAGGGTCCATACAACTTTGCAAGTCGTGGGCTTGGGTGACCAAAGTCCAGTTGGTCACGACACCGGCGACGGTCAGTTCGCCATTTGGACCTTCTGGTCTGGTAACCAAATCCTCGACGGCAGTAGCGTTAAATAGCTTGACGTTGGGGAATTCCAGGACTTTAGAGCAGATCTTGGAAGCAAATAGAGCGGCATGCTTGACGACAACATAATCACCCTCGTCCTCGTAGGAAATTTCAAGCTCATCAAGGAACAGATGGCCGGGCTTTCTGACAACCATGGCGCTCATTAGACTTCCAGAAACCCAACAACCACCACCGATGGGTAGGTTAGCCTCGATGATGGTGACGGTCAGGTCAGGTCTGTTCTTGGCGATCACGTAGGCGGCGGAGAGCCCGGAGGAGCCGGCGCCGACGATGATGACGTCTGAGACGGCGTGCTTGTCGAGGTCCTTGAAGTAGCGGGAGGTCATGGCACGGGAGACCGTGGACTCACGGATGGGAGCAAACTTGAAGTCGGACCAGTCGTCGGTCTTGACGACGTCGGAGAGGGCGTGGCGGATGGAGCCGGCGTTGAGCTGCAATTGGGCGGTCTGGGTCTGGGTAGCGGTGGACATTGTTGCTTGTCTGGTGGTGTGGTGGAAGAGCCAGAGGAAGGGGACCTAGAGCTGGAGTTGCGGGCCGTATTTATACGTTTCGGTCGCCGAGTGCAGGCGTGCCGGGTCGTGCCAGTAACGAGTTACAGTGCAGAGCAGAGCATGAATGTAGCGAGATCGTAAGCGAGTGCGGGCGATGGGATGGGCAATTGCATACGCTGTGGGAAGGGGTCGGGACATATTACTTTAGCGAGTGGCGGGCCCTAATCACATTGGCAGCGTCTGACCGCCCCGGGGGCCCGAGGTAAGCGCTCTGAGGTAAGCCGTGGGAGCCTGACGTCTAGATCGGAGACTCGAGCGAGCCCAGTGTGGTCGCGGTGGCAGCGCAGAGCCTGGCATATTACATTATTGTTCCGAGGGTGGCATTCAATGGGCAGTGCAGCCGGGCCTGATTCATGTTCGATGCGAGCTGGCTCATTACATTAGTGTTACCAGGGCACTATTCGTGGTGTGCATGGGCCAAGTAGTCATTGTGTTGATCGTAGTACTCGGCCGAGAATTTTTCACATTTTCGCTCAATTAGATTAGTGCTACAAGTCTGTATACAAAACAAATATACAAACGACCACAAACGACTACTCGTCCCTGTTTTCGTCGTCGACGTTATCGTTGTCGTCGTTGTTGTTGTCCTCGTTTTCGTTGTTGTCCTCTTCGTCCTTCTTTTCGTCAATCTCCTGGTCTTCTGGGTGTTGTTCTTCTTCGTTGTGGTGCTGTTCCTCTTCTGGCTCTTCTTCCTCGGGCTTCTTGTGCGCCTCACCGTAGACTTTACAGTAGTCGAAAGCCGAGTCCTTGAGACACTTGAGCGTTTGGCCGATGATGGCATTGGCCTGGTCGCTGATCTCGAACTTCTCTTGCAGCTCCTTTTCCTTGTACATTCCGAGGATGTAGTTTAGCAGGCCGCGCACGGTGACCACACGGGTGTTGATGTCAGCTTCGGAAAGTGTAATACTCAGGTAGTCTTCGTACTTTTTGGTGTGGGGGTCCTGTCTGACCACGTCCCAGTGGGCGATGGAGTTTGGACTGATGATGTTTTTCTCGTCACAGTAGATGTCCTTGAGGTCCCAGGACAGCACGTCGATGTTGAAGGCGAGCGCGGGCACGAGCAGCTCCTGGCTGTAGACACCGTCGTGCTCGACCAGAATGCTGAACATGGGGCGGTAGAAGTTGTCGGCGCAGCCGCAGTCGCTGATGTGCTGTTTGGGGAAGCCGACCCAGAGTTGCTGGTCCCTGACTTGCGGCAGGATCTCCGGCAGGGGCACGAACTGGGTGCCGCCTCTGAAGCCGCCGAATCTGTTTTCCTCGCTGATCCGCAGGGTGTCTGCTTCGAAGACCATCTCACAGAAGCCGTCGTTCAGGGAGCACTTCAAAATCTCGAGCGGGCTGAAACTGTAGATGAAGTGGATAAAGCCACGGGACAGGGTGGTCTCCCCCAGGTTCTTGTGGAAGAACGGCGTCCAGTTCTTCTCGACGCCCTTTTGTTCACGGCCCAGGATCTGCATCTTCAGTAGCGGGTCGATCTTTCGCTGGGGCATCATGGTCACCATGATTCTTCTCGACAGCTCGTCGTCCCAGATGTTGAACACGACCACCGGTTCTTCGTACCCGTCGGCCTTGCGCAGGATGGCGTGCGGATCCTCGGGGCCCTTCCAGTCGCCAGATGCCACGAACGGGACGTTCAGCACGGTAGGGTAGGTCAGGTAATACTTGGAGAGGATCCGCTCCTTTCTCTTGGAGGCCACCAGCCGGTTCTTGGCGTTGTTGACGACGCACGAGCTGTGCGCTGCAGAGCCAGAGGTGTACTTGGAACAGTCCTCGACGCCGAGTTCGGAGTCGATCTGTTTCAGAGATTCCTCCATGTTCTCGGGGCGTGGCACGTCGAGATACGGGATACGCTTGCCCTTGATCTCCTTCCAGTTCTTGTCAAAGGCTTGCGCTCTCACCAGCGACATGTGGGGCATGTCTCTAACACCGTTCTTCGAGTAGATGACTCTCGAGTACGCAACGTAACACTGCTCGCTCTCGAGCCACACTGCAGAACTACCGAACTGGAACCAGTTCCTTCGCACTATCTCGTTCTCGCTCATATCCCTTTCGGCGTCATCGTCCGAGACCTCGGTCCACAGGAAGCTGGGCTCCGTCAGCAGCTGGCGACGACACTCCTTCAGGTTGTCCTCCAGCAGCAGCCTGTCCTTCGAGTGGTAGATCTCGGCCTTGTAGGCCAGGTCGGGACACGTGGCGAGATCCTTGTACTCGTTGTTGCTCATCTTGGCATCAATCTTCTCACGATCCTTGACAGACTTCTTGGCCTTCTTTTCCAGCAGCCTGTTCATATCCAGATTAGAAACGAACCCAGTCAGTCTCTCCGCAATGTAGTCCTGATTCAGCACCCGGTCACTGATCGGAGAACGGCTCCACTGGCTGCGCTTGAGCAGTTCAGAGACGTCCGCATGCAGCAGATCGGGCTTGCGTTCCACGATCTCCATGTTACGCAGCGTTCTGCCCCCATTGGGGCCCTCAAAGTGGTCAGGCCCAAAAACCGCGATCTTGGTCACCAGCACCCCGACGACGATAAGCAAAACCAACAGCACGTTCGACCGTCTTCTAAACAACAACATAGTCAACCTCGAATAGAAGTTTGCAAATCCCCCCTGCACGTTCTTGACTTTCCACGAAACGTTGTCCGACGACAACAGGCCCACAGCATCCTGTGCCCTTTGTTTAAACGTAGGTTTCCTTCCGGATCCCATTGATAAGAGCAGACAAAAACAATTGAAATCCGTCCTCCAACTACTGCAGAACTATCCAGAACTATTCGTCTGACCTTGATCTCTTCAACCTCCGCTTTGTTCAGGTCCCTGGCTCTTGTTTGTTCAGGCTTCTTTTCAGGCTTTTTTTTCTTAGGTGCTCGAGAGATCTCACCAACCTAACAAGATAGAGATAGTCCAACGAAATAGAGTTCCCCCCAGTAGTTCAAGAGGAGTGTAAAGTAAATAGAAACGTAAACCGGCGATGCAGGCTCGCCAGCTCAGAAGTCACTGCAAAGATACCGATTAGTAGCACACGCGCTGGACGCGGTTGTTTCCTGTGGCGTATCTAGCTGCAGAAATTCGCGGCTGGCCAGACTATGGGCCTAGTATCCTGCCAAGCAACGAGATGTGGAATGTTGAAGATCGACGAAAATTATCCTAATATACAGCACTATAGGCAGTAAAAATTAAATACCGTTGGAAGCACAGCTGAAGACACCCCCGTAGGCGTCCAGTTTGTAGTTATTTATGATACTCTGGACAGAAGCGTAGAGCCCGGGACCCAGGATGTAGAGACCGGTCCCGATGAGGCAGTAGGACATTAAGTAGTGGAACTTTTCCCACGCGGTCAGGTTGGAGTGGTTGCCGTGTTTGACCTTTCTGAGCCTAATGTAGGCCAGCCCCCAGAAGACGAAGCCGAACCAGCAGTCGAAGAGGGAGGACATCAGGGAGAGAAGATCGGAGAAGAAGGGGATCACCTCGGCGATGATGAACGCTCCGACCCAGGTCAGGAACAGCACAAAAACCCAGAAGACCCAGCTGGCCTTGGTCCACGAGTAGCGGTGTGGGGAGTTCTTGAAAATCTCGTCGTAGATCAGCTTGCTCGAGATGTTGGAGTAGAGGGCGCCCACGAAGATGATGGTGGGGATTGCGAACGAGAAGGAAATGATCTTGTACTTCCTGATCAGCGAGCCGAATGCTGGGGCGGTGACGTAGGCGTTGCCGACGTAGACGTAGATGATCGATCCGGCCACGGCAAAGATGATCACTTCGCAGGTAGTAACAATCCACAGCACTTTCTTAAACTCACGGGGGTTCTTCATCTCAGAGATGAACTGCGGGTAGGTGATCTGGCCCACAAAGGTGTACACGATGTTCAGGAACGCGCTCATACCGTCCACATAGGTGGTACCCTTCTCGGGGAACGCCCTGAACACCACGGGAGACCCGTCGTACTTGTAGGGGTGGTCCTGCACGCCTACGAAGATCATGGCCAGCAGCACAGCGATGAACATTGTAGCGGCTGAAAAGTACCCGACCCACGACATCTGCGAGAACGTCCTTGGCACCGAAAAGATCAGCGAGATACCGGCCACGATCGCCGTGAACCCGACCGAGCAGATCGAGTGGTTTGTCACCGTGTTCAGATATTTGGCCCCGACCAGCACATGCAGACCCTGGATCAGAGTGTTGTTGGCCAGAAAACAGAACATAGTAGCGTACCAGGCCCAGCGGGAGCCCCCGAGCAGGTACTGGCCGATGTCACACACGTTCCTCAAATGAGGAAACCTTTCACAGAAGTCCGTGATAATCAGCCCAGTGTACAAAACCGTAACAGCAACAAACACAGTCAGAATGAGACCTGGAACCAGCCCCAAAACAGAGTACGACCAGGGGAACGACATGATGGCCAGAACAATGTACTCGGACAACATCAGGCCCGCAGTATGCTGCCATGAGCAGGTACGGTACGTCTGGCTGAACTCGTCCTCGTCAGCGTTACTCGAACTGATCACCGTAGCAGCGTCAGCCAACCCATTCTTGTCGCCTACCAGCGACATGCTTTCCTTATCACGAGGCTCTTTATTCTCCTGGGCCCTGAACAAGGCGGTGTACTTCGAAGACATTGTCGGCCCTTTCTAACAATGGCGACAATCAATGGTAATCATACTCTAAATACTCTATATTTATACATTCTATCCTCGACATCGAGGATTGCTCGGAACCGGGGCCATCTACTACCGGTTTCTTCTTTCAACAATAAGAAACTGTGGGTATTAGAAAACTTGGCTCGTTTCTTGTAGTTTGCTGCATGAAGCCACCACGGGCAGTGTCTTCATGCCGGTTCGAACTATCAAACCTGCAAGAGCCAAGCAAGTTTCCCTCGGCCAACTACGCATACGGCAAAAAGATGTTAGGCCAAGAGCGGCGCTACCGGCAGGGAGGTCGGTTGCGTGGGCCTAGGCAGATTCGATATCGGAAGATCGATTGTCGCTGAATAAATAATACTGTGCTCGAATAGATATATAGTTCTTCATATATGAGTTATTTGCATGGATGGACGTTTATTTTGTAGTTGTTCTTGTGTTCACAACTCATCTGCAAAAGGCAGCTTGGAGACATCACCAACCGCGACGTAGTTGAAATCGCCAAGCTTGAAGTTGCCGACAGAGTCGGTCTTTAGTTCTGCGGGGACAGAAGCGCCATCGTACTCGAGAGCAAGCTTCAAGGATGCGTAGTCCTTGGCCACAGAAAGGTCCTTGCCCTTCTTGAGCTCGGAAACAACCTTCTTGATGTCCTGGGCGACAGCAGAGGCGTCAGGGCCCTTGACGTAGAGGGTGAACAAGCCACTGTCCTGGAATCTCTGCAACTTGGCGGAGTGGACCGAGGAGGCCAGGTCGGACAATGGAGAAGTGACGTAACGTGCAAGCACCTCATACTGAGCGAATTTCTCCTTGGAGACTGGTACGGCAATGGCAGCGACAGAGTCTGCGTCTGCGAATCTGGCTCTCGACTCGCCCGAGTATGTCTTTGGAGCCACGGAAGCGGCCAATGGGGTACCGGTTGGCAAAGAGTTCAACAAAGAGTCGGCAACAAACTTCTTCAAGTCGGCCTCGTTGACGCCCTGGCCCACAATCTCAATGTTCTCCTTGGTGTACACCTTATCGGCGAACTCCTTGATGTCATCCAACGTGACTTTTTCGACGCCATCGTACAACACAGTGTTGCCCAGGCCCTTTCTATAAGTGACGTTGAACAGCAGTTCCTCGGCCTTCTTGACAGGACACGTCTGGGCCACAAGCAAGTCGTGGTGTGCAGCTGGAAGCACGACCTCCTTCAACTCGTGGGGCTTGAAAGATGTCTTGTAAAGCACATTACCGAGCGCATTGACGTAGTATGGAAGATCCTCCTTTAAGAACGTAGCTTTCAAGGTAATGTACTCCCTGTCCACAGAAGACTCGAACTTACCACCCAGTAACTCCGACTCCCTGACCAATCTCAACGCAGATTTTCCACTGGTGTTCTGGAAGTTGAATCTTGACAACAGGTGCGAAACACCGTCCTTGGTAGCATATCTCGAACCCGCGTGAACTTTCACGGCAAGAGAAGAAATCTTGCCCGAACCGTCGGTCGCACTCACAGTGTAACGTCTTAAAGCTTGCTTGGCAAATTGTAATCTGGTAGCAGACATCCTAACTAAATTTCCTATGTCTTACGGTTCCTCAATGAATACCACCTATGGTTACCACCTTGATCTTGACAAGAAAGAAGAACTAAGAGTGAGAACGGTTGCACGTATCGACCCAATACACAATGTCCAGACGATCCACTGACAGCCAACCAGACCGGCCCTTCCGAACCACTGCTACACCATCCATGGGAACTATCGGTATCCTCGCAATGGAGCCCAGTATGGTGCTGAGGGCTTGCTGGGCCCACTGCCGGTAGTGGAAAGTGTGCCGGTGTCTAATTTGCGGCCTGTGATTGGCTCGTTGGAGATGATTGTATGGAGCGGCGCTACCATATATTGGTACTGTGCTGGTATAGTGTTTCTCGACGAGGCAAGATGCCTAGGTTGTAGTGCGATCGTCGCGAGATGCGAGGGAAGTGAGTGGGTTGGGCGTGCGTTGGAACGGTGGCAGCAGGGCCGCGCGTTTGCGAGTTCTGGTTGGCAGAACAGTGGACAGCCGCAGTGGGAGCGGTTTTTGCGGCGGAGACACTAGTGCAATAGCACGGGACGGCCGTCACTGGTCAATAGCTCGTGAGCTGACAGCAATGGAGGGCGATGAGGCGGAAACGTGTGTCACGTGACCGAATTTTTCACGTTACCAGGTGAAAAATTGATCTCATCTCGAAGAATTGACGGTTGCTCGATGAGCTTGGGCAAAGCAGGGATTGCTCGTGGTAGAGGGTTATTATGACTTCAGTAGCACCTGTAGGAGTTGCGCAGGGTGCTGATGCACAGGCCAATGCGGCTTTGTCCGGGGCTGGGACATCTGTGGACGACCGAGTGGCGGTTTCCTCGCTCGCACAGCGGACATTGAATCCTGAGTGGCTGTTGTACACCGAGCTGGCCAAGCTGTACTTGGGAGAGCGGGCGGCTTCGATAATCGATGTTCTGGTGTCGAAGGGCCGGCTGAGCGTTTTTGAAATCCAGGAAAGACTAGTCGATCTGGACATACGAAGCATAAGAACGGCGTTAGTGTCGTTGATACAGATGAGGTGTGTTAAGTACTGGGAGGAGCGCACGCCCGCGGGGCGCACGGTGACGTACTATTACGCCAACGAGGAGGGGCTTCTTTTGTTTCTCTACTCGGGACTGATAATAGACGAGGTAAGCCAGCGGTTCCCGCAGTCGCATCTGGCGGCGCAGATCATGCACAATATTCTGTCGCTGGGCTCTATTACAACGAAGGACTTTTTAGCCAACTCCAAGGAATCAAAAGCGGAGATCATGGCGGTCTTTGTACAACTTTGCGAGAACGAGTTCCTGTCCCCGTTGACCAAATTGCACTACACGCCAATCGGTGACCTCTGGACTCATCTTTACGAAAAAGAGTACAACGCCATTCCCAGGACGTCTACGCTATCGGATCTGAAGAAGAGAAACGAAGCAAAAGGGAGGGCAAAAACCGAATTCCAGAAACTCACAAGCGCCGCTAGTGATACTTCCTCAATTCTCACAATAGACCCAGAGACTTCAATGAGAAGCGTGGTGGGTACTGTCCCTCTGATCATCAATTTGGAAAGATTTCTCAAAGCAAGGAGATCCAAGCATTTGGCGAAATTCGCCAGCACTAGGGTAGGGTCCACCTCTGCCGAAATCTACAAGATAGCTTTAAAGCTTACCGAAAAGAAAACGCCTCCGTTAGTCGATCCACTAACGCAAACCGGTTTGCTTCAGGAACTTGATGAAGCAAAAGCCATCGAGGAAGATCAGGAGTTCGCTGAAGAAAAAACCAAGGGAATCATATTCAACGCCCTAGATATTTCCAAATATCTTCCGGCAAGTTTGGATCTTCGCGGAAGTATAGTTTCGAGCTTGAAGAGGGACAAGGGCTCCCGAGGTACCAGTGAATCTCAGGCAACTAAAAGGTTAAAGACCGAAGACGGTTTCGTCATTCCTGCATTACCAAACTCAGTGAAGAATGAGGACGACGGAGAGGAAGATATGAATTTAGACGAATTAGACGATAACGATTCAGACCCACATTCAGTCTCTCTGATTACCAATCATTTAAGGCTACTCGCCTCCTCCAGTATACCCTTTTTGAAAGAGACAAAACCAGGTGTTTACTATGTCCCATATTCCAAGTTAGTACCCATGCTAAAATCGTCAGTTTACGATTATCTACTTGCATCGACATTGGGTCCTTCTGCTATGCGCATACGCCGCTGCGTATGTGCCAACAGTCTAATTTCTGAGAAGGTCATCAATTCAACGGCGCTCATGAAGGAAAAGGATATCAGGTCAACAATTGCCTCCTTAGTCAAGTATAACGTAGTGGAAATACAGGAGGTTCCAAGAACTGCGGACAGAGCCGCATCAAGAGCTGTATTTTTGTTCAGATCGAAGGAAAGACATGCTTACGATTTTATGAAGCATAATTTAGCATGGAATATTGGCAACTTATTACACAAGAAAGAGAAGTTAAAGGAAGGAAACGCAGACCTTTTGACTAAGGCCAACAGAGACGACGTCAAGGGCAGAGAAACTGAGCTTCTTTTGCCTAGCGAACTTAATCAATTGAAGATGGTCAATGAACGAGAGCTGAATATAATTACCCGTGTGTGCAGAGTCCTCTCGCTATGGGAAGTATTTAAGCTTTTTTGAATAGCTAATAAAAGTCAGATAATTGTCCATCTCTAATCGACAAATTACGTAAAATGCACTCAGACCTAAAAACACTCTTTTAAGAGATTGAGAGCTGTGGGGTTTGTGGGACAAAGAAAAAGACTTCTTTGAATGCTCTTTATGTCACATTGAGAACAGTATGACTCACTCAACTGCTGCGCTGTTACTCTGTTCTGACCGTCAACGGCAATTCTGAGCCCAATCTTCTTGTCAATGGCTGTCCAGGCCGTGTGATCGTTCATGAAGAAGAAAGAGGTCCGTTGCCATGACCCATGAGAATTGAGTTTCGATCCAAGGCGGTTGTTTATCTGTTCTATCAAGAAAGGAACATCTCTGTGCTTGTCGGTAATGAGGTCAGGTAAAGGAAGTTTGACAAGCTCACCGAGGATTGCCTTTAGATCGTCTTTTCTGTTCTCGAGGATAGAGATAGCAGCGATTGTAAAGCTCACCAGAAGATTTGGTCCGTTTGTTCCAACGTATTCCATCAGCTCTTCAAGTGCAATGTCTTTAGAATCATCAGACCCCACTTCATAAAGTATTTTAGCTGTCAAAATAATCAAGTGCTTCGAGCTCTTCGACAGCTTCAAGAGCTCTTGTAAGTGCTGCAAAGTCTCATCGAAGTTATCACTGAAAAAATATGCCAAACCCAAGGATATGTGGTTTGACAAAGCTGGAATGGACTTCTCATTGTCTGGGCATTCTGCCAGAACGCTCAGCGACAAATTCGCATCATCGATGGCGGACTGGTAGTTCCCAAATCCCAACTGTATCCGGGCAGTTTGAGATTTAATTATAGCGTAGTTGTACAATGCCCTGTCATCTTGTGCCTTCTCAAACCTGGCTTCCAAAGATTCAGCCAACTTTATTGCAATTTCCTGGGCCTTAGGAAACATGTGTAATCTCTCAAAAATCAATAATGCACACTGCAGTGCGAATTCGTCATCAGGCTGTTCTTTGAAGTATTGATCGAGACCGTATGCGGCGGCAGTCAATTCTTCAACGACCTGCAGATCCCTCTCGTCGCTTGAATGACCAATGCGATGCTGTAGGACGCTCTTGGCGTAAAGAATTTGGGCTGCTTTTGACCTGCCGTTAGACAATACGAATGCGTGACCAAACATTTTGTAGCTGTCGGCAAGATCCCCTTCCCTTTCACTGATTAGAGCAATTCCCAGCCATGGCGAGGAATTTTGAGGTGATAAGCTTTGGGATCTCTTGAGCACTTCCTTTGCAAACTCCACATCGTTATTCTTCAAGGCGAGAACCGCTAGATTAAACCACACATCAACTTCCCTTGGAGCTAAGGCAGATGCCTTGATGAAACAATGCTGAGAAACTCTGTAGTTGATGTCCATAGTTGCTATTCCCAAGCCAATCCAGGCTTCTGGAGTGTTAGATTGGTACTGAATGGATTTTTTGTAGGACGTAATAGCAGCATCTCTATACTTTTTTTCCTTTAAAGTATTGAAAGTTATGAGCTCTGCACTGCCAATATTATACCAGAGGGAAGACCTCACAGTTCTGGGAAGCTCGTCAACATTATCCGTTGTAATGGCATACTTAGATGATAGGATAAGAAATTTGCAAGCAATGGAAATATTACTATCATCAGTCCCAGAAAACAACCCATCTAAAGCAACCTCATCTAATTCATCAATTTCCTTAGTGGTACCGAGAACCTTGATACTGCTGAAGATTGACACCAAAGACTCTATTGGCAATCGATCGACTTCCGAAGCAAATACAACATAAAGTTTTAACGACTTTGAAAGCGTTAGCCAGAGACTCTGACCATGGCACCCTAATTCCTTTGTAGCGAACTGGAGCACCTCGATAACATTTTCAGCAACTGACAACGCCTTTCTCAAAAGTCCTTGAGAATAAAGATCAAGCGCATATTCTACCAGCGCACTAGCTAGGGAGATTTGAAATATTTCTTCGGAAGGTGCAAGAGCTGTGACGCTCTTTAGAATCTCGATACTCTCAGGGTACTCACCCAGCGCAGCTAAAGATTGGGCCTCAAGGTAACGGCAGTGCAAGTGATTCGGATTTAGTTGCAAGGCCCGTTCGAATACTTTAAGAGAAGCCTTTACACGTCCACAAGCGTGATATGCCTGCCCAAGTCCGACCCAGGACTCGACGTCTTGAGGATCGATACGTAGTGCAGATTGAAACCACTCAATGGATGAAGCCTCTTCCTGAATCTCCAAATAGTAAATACCTACGACCCTGTGAGCCCAAGTGACTTCTTTTGCTCTCCGTTTAGCCTTTTCTGAGTCTAATAAACGTTTTGCAACAGCGGACGCTGCCTGCCAATTGCATAGATCCGCATAGTTCTCTGACATATATTTAGCTGCAACAATATCTCCTGCATCAAGTTCGAAAGCTTTGTAATAACACTTGAAAGCTCTAGCTTTATCAAAGAAAAAAGATGAGTAAATATCACCTAATGTTGAAAAGCTTGCTGCAAAAGTATCCAAAGTTTTGATTGAACTCACAAGCTGCTTGAATGCCAATTTGACGTTAGTATTTTCTTCCGTTGGGTTCCTCATTTCAAGCATAATATGCACCTTTGCTTGTCTCCATATATTAAGCGCTCTGAATTCGGCCGCACGAAGGTCAGTACCTTCAATATTGCCAAGAACTTTACGGAATATGGCCAATGCCTCCTCCAGATGGCCTAGCTGTGCTTCGTTCCACCCAAGTTCAGACAATACCTCCATATTGTCCGGGAACTCTATGGCAACTTCACTCAATAAGGACTTAGCATCAGTCCACTCTTCTCTTTCAACATATATTAGACCTTTTCCCAACTTTGCGTGTGTATTTTCTGGATCATCGCTCAAAACCTTATCGAACAGACTCATAGCCGCATTGTGATTTTTGGGAGCATCGATGTACGTGTACAGAATAGCCAAACTTAACGTGAATTGTTTCTTGGAATTCGAGAAGCTACCACCCAAGTCTCTATTTTTGTAAGCAATAACAGAAATTCCGGCCTTAACGTAAGGCAGAGCAGCTTCGTACTCTCGTGAATACAAATAATACTGTGATACCACACGATTAGCAAGAATGCTATTCTGAGCTTTGGAAATGTTATCAACCAAAGCTTCAACAACTTCTTCTTCTAAAAGTCCCGATGCTTCATTATCTTTCTCCATCATTTCATTGAGAGCGTTTTTTTCACCCTCATCAAAGTCTGCTAAATCCCGAGTATCTTCTAACTCTTTTGATCGAGTGGAAGATTCCTGGAACCTTTTGATATCGTACTTCGAGAAGTTTGACGATAGCCAAGCGTAAAGTATAATTGCCAGGGGCTCTATAGGGAATTTTTTGAAGAACTTTAAAATGAGTTGTTGATCCATCTTATCCAGATCTAAATAATCTTGCCATTCGAAAAACAACTTCCAAGCCAGCGGTGATTTATGGTCCACAAGCACCATATCTTCCACCATTCTTTTGACATCAAGGAAGTATGAAGCCTTCAACTCTTTGGGCATAGATTTGAGAACCAAAATTCTATAGTCTAGCCAATCACTCTCCAGGTCAGCTCGTGAGTCATCATCATCCGTAATATTTATCAGTTGGTTGTACAGGTATTCAATCCTTGAATCCTTGTAAACATCCCAAGCCAGTGCGCTCATCTTCATTTGGTACTGGGGATCTTGGGCGCTCAATTTCAGTCTTTCACGGCTAACAATCTTTGAAATGTGCGCCTTCTGTTTCGCATCCAAAATATCAATTAGCTCTTTCAGAGCCTCTTGAGGAGTCATGAAATGCCGGCCAAATCGTTCTGCCATTGGCGAACCAGGGACCATATGCCATAAGAACGATTCTCTACTTTGGGGATAATTTTTGAGGAATGTACGCACGCTATGAATCAGCTCCACCTGAGATTGCTCCTGCTCAAGCAAAAGACTAGCGTACTCTCCATTAAGATCAAAGTATTGATCATAGGACACCACCTCAGGTACCACATTAGGACTCCTCAAAAATAGTATCAGACCTTTCCAAGCCAGCAGATTATCTGGAGCGAGCTCAATTGCTGCTTTGTAGTGTTCCACAGCTTCCTTTGCCTTGCCCTCTATACAGGAATACGATTTACCCAGGAAGACCTGAGCAAAATAGTTCGAGGGGTCGAGTTTTAGGACTTTCTTGGACACATCGATGGCTTCCTCATAGTCCTCTCTCGCCAGTTCCGTTTTAGCCTCTTTTAGCAGCTCTTTAACGGTCGACATCGTTTGTCCTTTTACTCTTTTAGTGTTGATAGTGATGATAATTCTCGATGATATATTCCGCTTAGAAGTATGAAAAGGCTGAAAGATCAAAACATCACTGCTTTACTAACAATAGCTGTCCATGCAAAGTAGTGAATCTCTCAACTTCAGCCAGCTAAGCCAAAATCGCATCAAAACTCTGAAAGATGCGTTTCAGATGCTCGACGATGACGGTGATGGCCGGATTTCTCTTAATGACCTGAAAACTATGCACCGCAGTGTTGGGAAACAGTTGTCGGATGAAAACGGGGACCGTATGTTGAAAGTTCAAGGACCTGAAGACGAGAATGGGATTAGTTTTCCAGAATATTTATCCCTAATGAGTAAGGCTATCGGTGAGTTCCCTGAGGACAGCGAAATAACAGACTGCTTCAAGATTCTGGCGGGAAATGAAGACCTTCAGGTACCGTTGGATGATTTAATACTTCTATTGAAGGAAGCGGGCTTCCAAGATCCAGAGTCTGAGTTTGAGAGAATCTTCAAGGATTTCACAGCCAAGAGTCAAGTTACCGAGGGCAGAACCTTCAAGGGCTCGCAGTTCATCGATATGATCTCCGATTGACGTTTCTACTGTTTATATTATACAATTATGTGCTTTATACTTTTGTTCTTTGCTGGTCGAATCTTACAAGTCTACAATTAGCTCTTCCACACTCCAGTCCTCAAAAGATCCGTCTGGAAGGTACCTCCTGATAACGAGCGGAATCTTCTTTTCCGCTAGCTCTTTCATAGCAATTCTCAACGGATCAGTCTCACCTTCAAGATCCACAAACACTGGAGCATTCATGGATATCTGCAAAGCTCGGGTCCCTAGAATTCTGGCCCTCTCGTATTTGGTCATATAGGGTGTGGTAGTTCTCTGATCCTTAGGAATGGCCTTTTCCTTAAGCGTTTTCCGTCTGAATTGCTCGTGATTCTGGAAGTCATCTGGCCCATTACCACCAGTGATAACAGTATGACCGTTCTCGGCTTTTACTTCTCCTGGAACCTCAGCTCCTCCGTTGACACTTGGACCGGCAAAGTCTCCATCATCAGAGAAGTGCTCTACGTCGAAGTCTTCGAAATTTTCTGCCCCATCATTAAAACTATAAGATCGCACAATTGTTTGCTTACGAGTTAGTACAAAAGCTCCTCAAACACTCAAAAAAACAAGCAAACTAAACTTACGCTTCTTCGTAGTCAGACATCTATAATTGGTAGGAAAAAGCTTGTTTGACACCTCTTAATATATGGCGATGGCCTTACAATTCTACTACTAATGGTGATAATTTTCAAAATTTTTCAGTTGTTAAGTATATCATCATACTACACGTTTGATGCCAAGTCTTGACTATTAGCTGACTATGACAACCTCATCGCTTCCTAGGAGACCCTGTCGAGATTCTGTTGAGCCTTCAATTGCCTTCAGTAGGGATCTGGGCATGCTTGCAAATCTGCAAGATGTGAAGGGCGAAATTGAGAACTCCAAAGATTCCGGCTCATTCTGCTTATCAAGGTCAAACACGTCCGATAGTTTAAACTCGCTGTCGAGTGCTACGTCCTCTACAGCGTCCTCAGCTAGGGCTAAGACGTATTTTTGCGAGTATGAGGGCTGCAAAAAAGCTTTCACAAGGCCTTCTTTGTTGACAGAGCATCAGGAGGTTGTGCACCAGGGGAAGAAACCGTACCAATGCGAACAATGCAGTCGCTCATTCTCAAAGAAGAGCCATTTGGAGCGGCATGCGTTTGTGCATTCAACGAATAAACCTTTCCATTGTTCTTACTGTCAAAAAGGGTTTGTTACAAGGCAGCAACTGAGGCGGCACGAGATTACTCACACCAAGTCCTTCAAATGCCCGCATGACGGGTGTGATGAGTCGTTTTACAAGCATCCTCAGTTAAGGTCCCATATTTTGGCCGTTCACGAGAAAAAACTGACCTGCAAAATATGCAACAAGGAGTTTCAAAGGCCTTACAGGCTTCAGGCTCATATGGCCAAGCATCACAACCCAGATGTTGAGTTCCCCTACCAGTGTTCCTTTGCAAGCTGTGTTAAGAGCTTCAAAACGTGGTCTCAACTACAGGCACATGTAAAGAACGACCATCCCAAATTGAGATGCTCTGTGTGTGACAAACCCTGTGTAGGGGAAAGCGGTCTCCAAATGCATATGAAAGTACACGACGAAAGTCTAGTTACAAGAAACTGGAAGTGTAGTTTGTGCGATAGCATGTCTTTTGCGAGGAAGTCATCGATGCTGGATCATTACGCCAAAGAGCACCCAGGGAATTTAAATGAGCTCCAAACGGAGCCCGCTCGCGAATTAGGAGATAGATGTGAAGGAGAGTCTACTCGAGCGGCAGAAGTGCTTCCACAGGGGGTAAAAAGACGCAAGGTCAACGATATGGGACTTCTTAAGAGTGAAGTAAAACTGCATGATTATTTCTTACAGGGGAAAAGTGGTTTAGATCTATTGTTGAATACAATGGGAAGAAAATTCAAATGCCCATTTGACAAGTGCTACAGAACTTTCAAAACAGAAGAAAAGTATCAGAAGCATATTGACAAGCATAAGATTCATCAGCTGAAGTTGAAACTCCTTGAGGAGAAAACACTGACGTCTAATAATGGATCTAATGAAGACCTCAAAGAAGTGAATGTTAATGATTTCAAATATAATGAAAAGTAAAAACAGATGTATAAGGCTTGTATGTATAAACGGTATAAGATTGGGTTCCAGAATAGCATAAAATGAGAGGCAGATTACTGTACGAGCAGAGGATCAGTTTTAAAGATCAATCTTTGGGGTGAGGGGGCAGCACTATGAAAAAGAATATCCTACCTTGCGACCAAAAGCCAGTGGCATCTGGTTTGGACTGGACGGTACGCTTTTCTATAATTATTGTACTAAAGATCGTAAAAAAAGAAGCCTATACAAGTTGCCCAAACAAGTTTCTCATAACGCTTGTAAATTCTCCTGTTTACTTTATTTCCTTACGTTCACATCTTTGAAAGATTCATGTCACTCATAAAGAAAAGAAGATCTTCATCTTCGTCATCCTCGTGGCCAAGGCCGCCATCCGAACTTCTCCTCCTTTCAGGAGCCGGCGGCTCAGTTACATCAGCACCTGGCCTGTGTAGCTTAGCATACGCTGGAACCGCAATCGTCGTAGGCTGGGAATATTGGGATGGCTGAGGTATAGGCAAACGATTTCTGGGTATTGAAGACGTCACACTTTCTACTGACATAGGTGACGTGTATTTCTTTGATTCAGATTTATCCAAATCTGCCCGGTGCATAAGGAGCTCATCATCATCGTCATTATCATCATCATCATCATCATATTTCTCGTTCTTGTTGTCATTCGAAGTGACTATCTCGCTGGATGGAACAGCACTATACTGGAAGCTGCTCTTGCGTCCGGCACTTAAACGTTGGCTTGAAACACTGCTTCCGTGTAATGATGCGCCTCCAGGTTTGTGTGTTTCAGTAGAGCTTCTTTGATATTCACCGGCGTCTTCGGTCAAATCTGCCTGGGAGAACCTCGACGGAATTGAGGGATAGTTAATGGCTGGCGAAAAAGATGGCATAGGTGAGTGTGAACTAGAGCGACGTCTCTGGGATGCATGTGAGGGATCCAGCGATGCACTCAAACTTAGGTTTTCACTTATGAAATCATTCGTTGGCCTTAAACTTTGAAACTTCATCAAAGAGTTAGATATATCAACTGTCTTGGAACGATTCTTATTGAATTTCAAATCTGGTTTTTCATCGATCATTTTGACAAATTCAAGCAAAGTATCCGACTGATCTTCTGACTGCTTAGTGGGCCTTGACGGTCTTTCATTTTGCTCAGCTTGTTTTGTGCTGGAATGACGCCTAATTCTCCCGAACGAAGATGAATACTTCGATGCACTCCCAACGCTAGTGCCCTCGATAGGCGTGTCCTGGGGCTGCAAACTTGGACTATTATTAGTTCTTTGAGCCTGCAAATTTGCCACCACCGAGGATGAGCTCGAAGGATTTCTAGTGAGAGTCTGACTTTGGTATGTTGGTACGCTACCTACCGATCCCACTTTAAAAACCTGTAGCTGCCTTGATATAGCAACGGGCCTTCTCTGTGAAGGAGGTCGCTCCATTGAGCTCAATGACCCGGCATGTGCTTGTGGGGACAATGAGGGCGAGCGATTAGTGGTCAACCTCTTGACGGCTGGCTCGGATATGAATTGATTGCTTGCATACTCCTCGTCAGAATCATGAATCTCGAAGTGGCAGTCATGTCTATATGAAACGGATATTCTTAATAAGCCGTACTTTGTCCAAACAGGTGTTATCTTTCTTTGCTCGAGATGGGAGGGAACATTTGACTCGTTGATGACATTTGAGTAAGTGCTTATAATTGGCTTACTCAAACCAATTCTCCCTTTCGACAGGATGGGCTTGGAACCATCGAGAACTCTTGTCGAAATTTGGATAACCGGCATAGAGCCCTGAGTATCAGAAAATTTTGACAACGAAACATGAAGGTCGTTAGCCGGTAATAGTTGAATTAGTGTGTATAGGTAACGAAACAATAGGATCAACTGACTTGATAGATCCGTGGACTCTTCCAACGTGGGTTTGTGATTTTTGAATGAAGCAGAGCTGTTATCTAACTCTATAAGCCACCTTTCTAAAACAATCTCTGTCTTCTTTGTGCCCTTGCACACATTCCATGAGTTCTCATCATCGTCCTTCAATGTTATCCACTGTGACGGTCCCACCTGCCTTAAGTCGAGATATGTCTCGATCACTAGAGGCGGCAGGTCCTTTTCTCCATCGAACTGTGACCACTGGTAAATAATCTCAGGCAGCTCAAGATCTTCATTCGTTTCAGACAAGAGCCATTCCTCATCAAACAGGGACGGAAGGTCGTTCGATAGTTGGTATTTGTTGGACTTCGCCGCACAAATCAAAGAAGTAGACTTCACAAAAAAATTATCTATCAGTTTTATTACCTCTTTATCGCTCTTGTTCAGGACCATTATTCGCTATCAGTCATAAAAGAATACGTCCTTTCACGATTGAAAGTTACTCTAGGCGCCAAACAGTTTGCAGGCAAACCTTTCAAAGTAAATTCGGGGTTCCTTGCTAGTTTTGCTAATGAAACACTCGTTGAAAATTAAAAGTCAAGCCAATACTTCGCAAATCTTGCCTTGTATCCTGATACACTGTCTCAGTGAGCAACTTTCTCGGATATCAACCAATCGCCTATGCAGACACGACCAATGAAGTCGCACAGAAAGTAGTCGCACCTAACAAACGGAAAGACGATTAAAATCTTAACAAAGGACTCGTAAAAGTACACTCGAGATTTGTATTTGGGGGCCAACTGCTTAACCTTGCTCACAAAGATTACTGTTGGTGTGAACCTGCTACTGGCTCCCCCAAAAGTGATGAATTTCACGTGATAACAGAGGGAACGGTGAGTATTGAAGTATATGTACTACTTACCTTATAAACCATCGGATGAAGTCCTACTAGTTAACAGTCTCCTCGTAGTCGCTCCAGAGATCATAGAATAAGTCCAGAAGACAACCTGTGCTCCAAGCTTGCGTGGGACTCGAATCGTTACAAAACTGGCCGTCCTTGTTGGTAAGTTCTGTTATTCCTGCCCAGGGACTATCAGCAATCCACTCTGCGTGTTTTACCATTCGTGAGTACAACTCCTGGTATAGATAAGAAGATGGTTTAGTCTTTGTTTCATTGTGTGCACGAGGGTTGGTGAGGAAGTTGAACCGATGGAATGATCTGAGAAAGAATCCGTAGAGCCATACCCATTCAGGGCCTTGATGGTAGTTTCTGCCCTTGGACGTGGCAAAATCTTCGGAGTCTTCACCATTGTTATAATAAGGACGGTAATTGTAGTCGCTCGGGTCTAACGTACGCATACCGATCGGGCCTCTTATTATTTTGTCTGCCTGGTTTATTGCATGAACTGCCAGTTTAGGTGTGAAGAGCTCAGGCGCAACCGTCATGGCAATTGCAAAATTAGGTCTTAACTGGTAATCTTCGTACGGTTTCCCGGATTTGTACAAGTCCTTGTAAATACCCCTACGGTTGACGAGTGTGCTGTCAATATCGTAGTCTGCATCCGCAGCTGGGTCCGCAGGGACATAAAACTTCTTCTCAAAATTGTTCAAGAGCAGTTCTTCCCATTCTGAAAACGTAACTTTGGTGCCGTCGCCTCTCTCGACTTTCGTGAACTTGAATTTTCCTGCTTTGTTTAGCGCATTGACGAATCTCAAAGAGCTCTTCAGTAGTCCGTTGATCTCAATGGCAGCACCATCTCTTGGGGTACCTGGAACTCCCACGGAACCTGCCTTTTCACTTTCTCCCATTTTGTCCATCCAGGTCCCGCAATTAAATTGCGAACCACCGTGAATGAATCCAGTTGACCAATCGACATGAACTTCAACGTTAAAGCCTTCATCTTTCATGACTCTATCCAAGTTTGGCCCTGCGTTGGCCTCTCTATACTTGATGCCTTTGGCGTGTCTGCTTAGAATTTCATACATTATTTCCTCCAAAGAGCTAGTATAACTGAAAGCTTTGGGATCATCATAGGGTATGTATGTGTCATCCAACGGAAATCTCCTACGGACTCGTTCTTGCAAAATAGCTTCCCCGCCGGGCACAATATTGACGTAATCTTGGATGGCTTGGAAAAAGAACCACGCAGCATCGCGGGCGTTATACCTTGGATTACGGCCTGCGTCTAGTAAGTTCGGTATTAAACCATGCTTTAAAGTTTTAGCAAACGCCAGGATGTGGGATTTAGCCTCGTCAAACCTACCGGTTGTTAGCAAAAGCCCTCTTAGTGATATGAACACGTCCCTACCCCAGCACCTCATATAATCGGTGCTAAAGTGCGGTAAGCCAGCCGCCATTGCAGGAACATTTGTTGTTGGTAAGATGGAAGTTGATCTCATTTTGGATACCATTTGGATAGATGTCATAGCCAAACTTTGGACGAAAAGGGTCGACTTTCCAATGTTCTCAGACATGAGCTGCATAGCGCGAAATTTACAGCAGCCATACAAAACCCCAATCGTCAGAGCGAAGTAGCTAGGAACTAGGTAGTGCGGAATTTCCCTAATTCTTTCGAATCTGGCGCGCAACCATGATTGAACTTCAGACACTCCAGCGCCGTCTTGATACGGCTCCAGCCTATTTAGAGTGTAATCTAGAGCCCAGAGTCCGTTACGCAAATTCTCACTTAATGGATGGGCTAGATTATTGGCAAAAATAATCGGCTGTAGTACTGAGACCCATCCTTGTAATCCACAATAGACTAATTTTCCATAGTTAGGTATGTCGTACGCCCCGCTCCGACCCGCAGAACTATCATATTCTTCGGGTTCTGAACGGTATAAGATCGAGTTCAACGAATTCAGATCAACATTAGCTGTTGCGCTTATCGCACCAGATCTGATAAACAAATCGAGGGTTTTATCAACACCCAGCTGTTGAGTTTTGAATACAGCGATTGAACCTTGAGGAAAACCTTCCTCTATAGTTATCTTCGATATTTTGGCATCATCGCAAAATTCCGTTTTGATTGAGCGTATCTCATTTAACTCTGTTGGGATACCTTTAAGCAATATTTTATCATTTGGAACATCTCCCGCTTTTTTCAAAGTGTATGCGAACTGAAATTCACACTTCGTTTGGGATAGTTGCAACTGCGGCGGAGATTGCTCTTCGCCACCTTCATAAAACTTAGTCCTAGCGAGGAGGTACCACCCGCTGCCCGTCTTAGCATCTGTACGATGGAAAGTGATGTACTGACCAGCATGGTGGACATGCATTTCTGAGTCCTCGATGTCTGTGCCTAACTGACTAATCTGCGCCCTGATACCATTCAGCTTAGCCTTGACCTTGCCAATACCTTGGCAATCATTCACGTCGTAAGTTCGTTTCTCCTGAACTAGATCAAGAAGCTCTGGAAATATTTCATCATAACCATAAACTGACCCAATTGCACTTGAACAGAATGCCACCAAAGCGGCATTAGGCAATGTATCTTCGACAGTCCTCTTTTGATAAGGTGTTTCGTTGTCATGGGTGCAGTCCATAAACAGTGCATGTGGAGGAACGGCAGTCAGCACTTTCGGAATCATTATTTCAGACGCTGTACTAATGTAACCACTCTCATGCCCTTTAAAGTTCTTGTCAGTCTCCAAGTTTGCGGGGAACGGAAAGTTATTTAGTGGAAGGAATTTGTATGAGCCAATTGGTCTTCCACCATGCTTGTGAACAAGGCGGCTGAGTTCATCTTCTGACCAAGCCTGCATTGCCTCTCGAATAAGTGAAGAAATACCCAATCGCTCCACAAATAAACAGTCCATAGTTTCAGAGCCTGAGAATAATTCCGCGACAACGTAAAGATCTGGTTTAGCCTTTCTTGCCAAGTCGAGAAAGAACTCCGCGACGTGTAACGGCGTTGAATGGCAATTGTCAATCCTAAAACCATCAAAGATTTTGGCATTCACTTCCACGTATTTCGACATTCTATCCCATAAATAAGGAGAATCCTCAGGTCCACTACCATACCTCAACTTAACACAATCTCCCCAGACAATAACTTCTCTGCGTAGGTAAGCTCGTGACTTATCAGATGCAAAATCCACCAGTGGATTCCCGTTCCATATCCAACCATTATTTGCCAAGGCGTACTCCTTCCCGTTTTTGCCTTTGAACCTTGTAAAGTAAGGTTCGGTCAATGGCAATTTATTTGTGATGGGTCCTTGTTTCGGCCCGTGTTCGTCGATTCTCAGGTATTTAATCCGATTGAAAAGCTGTTCCAGGATCTCGCTAACATCATCGTCGTAGCTCTCATAAAGAGGCAAATTCACCTCGTCTAAAACTTTACGTGCGTGATCAAGCGTGTTCTCTGTCAGGGACTCACCATACAAATTCTTGAGTACCTTTATAAATCTTTTAGAATCTATCTGATTCTCATTACGTCCTGCAAGGCCCCCAAACCCTTCCACAGAAGCTTGTTCACTCACGAATTTGGCTATCTCCACATAATTGTCTTTAACAATGCCGTCTGGGAGCTCGACAGGACATGCTGAACTGTTAGCATCGTCCCACAACTGCTCAACAGAGCTTATAGTACCGTTAACATCAACAACGTAAAATTCCCACAGCTTCAAGGAGCCCAAAACATGCACCTTGATACCATCCATGATCTTGAAAAGGTCATCTGTGGATCTCAAATCCACAGCATATCCCAACCTTTTCAAATTGTTACTAAACTGTAGGAGCTCATGATCCAGCTCAATAGCAGCTTTCAAGTGTGGTGCTGTTTCAGCGTTGTATCCGGCATCCGGATGCTCCAAAAGCCAGGGCGAGTTGTTTGCCGTGTGATTGAAAACGATGTCCGTCAGAGAAAGCATGCTGTAACGTTTATGCAGGTTCTTAACCATATTCTCGACTTCCTTCCCATCCTGAAAGTACTCCGGATCAAATTTGAGCTGATCCTTTATCGAATATGGTGAATTTGACTCCCCACGCTGCTGCAAGGGGGTGAAATGGACCATATTATAACCCTTAGACGCTATTCTTTGGAATACAGAATCCCAGTCAGCCCCCATCCACTTGGAAACAACACTCTGCAATGCAATCGAGTTCAGCTGCATGAACCGACCATTGACATGCAGAGATGGTGGCGCCACAAAGTAAAACTTGCGTGTTGTTTCGAGAACTTCTTGATCATTACGAAACGATAGGTAGAAACAGTAGGGCCCTGGGTGATAAATTGGTAAATCAATCAAATCATCCTTGTGAAAGCTTGTGGATACCTTACGCTTGTAAAAACGGCTGCGTTCGAAGTCAATGTCTGCCCCTGGTGGGCAATTGTGCCAAATAAGACCATCTCGTGCCACTGGAGACCCCGCACCAACCAACAATCTCACTGTATACAGCGGAGACCCTGGTAACCAATCCTGGGGTAGCGGTAAGGAAGGTAAAGTGAGCACTCCCTGACCGTACGCACAACTAACAAGCGGCTCACCTGAGTCGCTCAACCTCAGAAGCACGGTTCGATCCATTGTCAAGCTGCTGGGTCCAACAGACCTCGAGCCCGCACTTCTGGTAGCGAGAGGTCCCACTTTTATAGCGACAGCCCCTTACTGCAGGAACAATAACCCCCGTTTACACAAACGGGTAACTTAAAAGTCGCTACATATCTAGAATACGAGGCTGTAGAGCTGGTACAGGGCATACAAGACCAGGATGGCCCAGAAGAACACAAATAGCACGATGTTATTACCCCCGTAGCGGAAACAGTAAAGTTCTTTTAGCTGCACGAGGTACTGGACAATAACCTTGCCCGAAAGTTTAGATTCTCCTTCGGTACGTACCCCAAAGGAGAAGGGCACCTCACCAACAGCGGAAGCTGTTCTGGGGAGTGGAAGCTTGGCCAAAAGCTCGAGTGCGATCTTGAAACCCTGAGAATTGATGGCACCAGGATCAGCAGCAGTCAAGTACTGCTTTTGAAGTCCAAAAAATCCACTCATAGGATCCGAAGCAGTGGTTAGAGGTCTAGCCATAGCACGGGCCGTCGAGGAGATGACTCTTCTGTACAAAGGCCAGTCCTTGTCAATTCCGACCCCCGGAGCATAACGCGTACCAATGGCAAAAGGATGAGTCTTGAGGGACTCCAAAAGCTGTGGAACACTCTCCGGAGGATGTTGCAGATCTGCATCCATACACACCAGGTACTCGCCTTGACCCTCATGGAACCCGCGTAACACAGCAGACGAAAGACCTCTTTCGTCAGTTCTAACAATGATCCGGACGTTGTAGCCCTCTTTCTTGAGAGCTTCTACCTCTTCTACGGAACCATCCTGCGAGTTGTCATCCACAAAGATCAACTCTGTTGTCTTGCAACCCTCATTGCCCAGTGCAGCAAACAGCCGGGTGGTCAATGGTCGGATGTTTAGCTTTTCCTTGTAAGCTGGAACAATGATGGAATTCTTAATAGCCATATGGAACCAATTAGAGCTGAACGAGTGGATTTTAGTGGTACCTTTGACGTGTCTTTTGTTAGAACAGACTACTTAGCATTAATTTTATATATATATACAAGACGGCTATGATCACGTGATTCTATTTCTTAGACTACACAACTAGGAACCTCTAGCTTTGGGAATCCTGCGGTTGGGGCTGGCCGATCCACAGGACGTTGTTGCAGCGCACAAATATCTCGCCCACGGATCCTCGAGAACGGCCGTCAACGATCTCTTCTGCATCCCGCAATCGCACGTTGAAATAGTTGTCGGTCGATACAAGCGTTCCCCGGTACTGCGTGTTGTTAAACTTGAGAGTGACGACCACTGGCTGGTCGATCAGGCCGCGCAGGAACGGTTTGGGGTTCACTGGTGTGAACGACATCTTTGTTGTTCATGCAGTGGAGGACCTGGATCGTGAAGCAGGTAAAAGAGTTGATATAGTTAAGCCGATATCACGTGATATGTCTGGAAACTGGCAGGATGGACTATATCTGGGTCACTTTGAGCCCGTACTTGGGGTTTCCGTGGTCGTACTCGAGTCTTAGCATGGCCCAACACAGGTCCGCAATGATAGATGCAATGGCTAGAGCGTAGACCAGTGTTATGGCGTAGAAAAAGTTACTGTTTCCCGAGCCCAGGTCAACCCATAGGTGGTAAAAGATGGGAGAAAGCACTAGGGCGTGGAGGAACAGGAGGCACGAAAGTGCAGAGTAGCGTAGATACCCGAAGAGTGGGCGGAAAAGCGGTAGGAACCCTAGAAGAAAGCCCGCATCACCGAGAGTCGGGTAGGGCTTAGTGAGCGTGATCCATCCTACACATAGCACGAAAGCGTAACACGGTTGTCTGTAGAATCGTACTGTTAGGGGCGCAATGAAGGATACGACGACAAGGTTAAAGACCGCCTTGAAAAACGGTACGTACGCATCGAACATCTCGATGAAGAAGTACCACCAGAGACCGATATTGGGAAAAAGCTTATCAAATCTGACCAAAGAGCCGTAGGTTGCGTCCAAAAATGACCAGTCGTTGTAGCACAGGAGGTTGCTGGAAATCAGCAGTCCCAGGGTGGCGGCTAGTGTGACTGCAACGGCCTTCACACGGGAGCTTCGTTTTTCGAACAATGCCAATAAAGGTATCACTAAGAGTAGGGGATAGAGCGACAGATATCCAGCGGTGGCAATTGCAACCGATGCAATTACCAATTCACCTTTCAGCGCATTTAGCACAGCTGTCGAGATGCAAGCGTTAGTGAAGATGACCGACGACCTGCTGGCACACGACAAAAGCGTCAGGGGATTGAGCGAGTAAAGCAGGCAGGGAACCCAAGTTGGAATTCCAATGGATTTGCCAAAGCAGCGTGCAATGCTGCTCAATTGGTACGCTATAAGCCCGTCCAAACATGCATAGAGCAGCGATACCACAAACTCGGAGTCGAAAAGCGACATCAAAGCAATTAAAAGCGGCGGATGGTGAACCACCCCTCCATTGTATAGCTCAAATCCTTGATTTAGCATGTAAACACCTTCTCGAAGGGCACGGTAGGACGTGAAAGGCGTGGAAAACTCAACCGACTTGTCCAGCTGCTGTTGTAGCGAGGGAAACAAAAGAGAAACCAGTATGCGCATGGTCACACAGGCCACTACCACCCATCTTTCAGGTGGCTCCATCTCTCTAGTGGGCTCGACCTGTCTTGCTAGCTGGTGATTGTGTATGATGAAGCCTTCAACTATATACAAGACGCTACGGTCGTGGTCTATGATGATTCTATGGTAGCGCCAGCTGGAGTGTTCGGTAAGACTGCTCGATTGACTCAGTTTGGCCACCCGTTTACGACTCGAGAATGACCCCACTGCCTGAGCTAAGCTCTTTTAGCTGGCCTTTAATTGCCAGGCCTAGAATCGTGGATTCGAGAGTGATAGTGTCACTGCTCGTTAAGCAGTCCAGCGGAAAAAGCTCCTAGTACATTTATATCATTGGGCCTCTGTGAGTGCCAATTACAGGTACAAATGGTTGTCACAAGAAAGTCATGCGAGACCGTGCCAGGCATAATCCTTTCAACTAGCTCGATTCAGATATGAAGTTTCCCACACAAGAAGAACGAGCGGAACACTACAATCAAAGCCGGGCCAAATCGATCATTTGAAAAGGGCATAAACCTAGCTGCACTTGGCGACAGTAATGAAACCCTAAGCAGGTTATACACAATAACTTCACTGTTGTGATGGTGTCTTTGGTCAGCGCAAGAATAATTCTTAGGACATTAAAGTCAACTAAAAAGTACTCGAAAACGGCGGTTATCTACCACTACTCATTTTCAATGAACGAGCGTTATCTAGCAGGATACTGTCGCTTTCAATGGAGTGTAAATTTGCCTTGCTACCAACATGGCGCTAAAACCACTTCCTGGCCAGCAAATTACTTGCTGAAAAATTCATACGACTATTTGGCCGCCGTAGTATCCGTAGAGGAGTGACAAGAGAGTCAATGGCTTCTTTAAACCTCTGTTACTCTATGTAAACACCAGTAGTGCTCATCGCTTTTTGATCTCGTATAGAGAGATGGTCTTTTTCTCACGAAACAGGAGGTGATTCTACCACGGTGGCGATACATATAACAACAAACAACGATCCTGGGGAATCGGAGGAGGTTAAGGCCATTGAGTATTACGATAGCTTTGGAGATCAAGTGCGGGCTGGTGCTAACATGGATTTTGAGACTAACGAAGATATCAATGGGGTACGTTTCTCCTGGAACGTGTTTCCTTCGACCAGAACGGACGCCAACAAGAATGTTGTGCCCGTTGGTTGTTTGTACACGCCATTGAAGGAGTACGATGAGCCTAATGTTGCCCCTTATAATCCTGTGGTCTGTGCTGGTCCTCAATGTAAGGGTATATTGAATCCATACTGTGCAATAGATCCAAGAAACAACTCGTGGACGTGTCCGATCTGTAATTCCAGAAACCATTTGCCTGCTCAGTATGCCAATATGACTCAGGAAAACATGCCAATCGAGTTACAACATACCACTGTCGAGTATATTACCAATAGGCCTGTTCAGATTCCACCAATCTTCTTTTTTGTGGTTGATATCACGGCAGAACAAGAGAACTTGGATGCTTTGAAAGAGTCAATTGTTACATCACTATCTTTACTACCTCCAAATGCTTACGTTGGATTGATCACTTATGGAAATGTGGTTCAGTTGCACGATCTCTCTAGTCAGGTCATTGACAGATGTAACGTTTTTCGTGGTGACAGAGAATACCAATTGGAGCAATTGGTTGAAATGTTGACTGGTCAAAAGCCAACGAACACAATGGGTGCTATGCCTAACGCAAAAATCACTCCATTTTCTTTGAATAGGTTTTTCCTACCGTTGGAACAGGTGGAGTTTAAATTGAATCAGTTATTAGAAAATTTGACGCCAGACCAATGGACTGTTCATCCCGGCCATAGACCGCTCAGGGCGACAGGTTCAGCTCTGAACATTGCCTCTTTGTTACTACAAGGATGTTACAAGAATGTAGCTGCAAGAATCATCCTCTTTGCTTCTGGTCCATGCACAGTCTCGCCAGGTCTGATTGTCTCTAGCGAGTTGAAGGATCCATTGAGATCTCACCATGACATTGATTCCGATCGTGCCACCCACTACAAGAAGGCCTGCAAATTTTACAACCAGATCGCAGAAAGGGTGGCACAAAATGGCCACACTGTTGATATTTTTGCCGGCTGTTACGATCAAATTGGTATGTCCGAAATGAAACAACTAACCGATTCCACCGGTGGGGTCCTGTTGTTGACAGATGCTTTCTCAACAGCCATCTTCAAGCAGTCTTACATGAGATTATTCTCTAAGGATGAGGAAGGCTATTTGAAGATGGCCTTCAATGGTAACATGTCCGTCAAGACTAGCAAGGAGTTGAAACTACAAGGCCTAATTGGGCATGCTTCTGCAGTTAAAAAGAGCGATGGAAACAATATTAGTGACTCTGAGATTGGCATTGGTGGGACATCGACCTGGAAAATGTCTGCTCTTTCACCAAACCACACTTACGCAGTGTTCTTTGAAATAGCGAACACTGCTGCCACCACTCCTGTGGTTGCCGATAGACCTCGTTTGGCTTACACGCAGTTCATCACTAATTATCAGCATTCCTCAGGAACCAACCGTGTGAGGGTCACTACCGTGGCTAATCAACTTTTGCCATTCGGTGCACCGGCAATTGCAGCATCTTTTGACCAAGAAGCAGCAGCGGTTTTGATGGCACGGATAGCCGTTTACAAGGCCGAATCGGATGACGGCGCCGATGTGATCAGATGGATCGATAGGACTTTGATCAAACTTTGTCAGAAGTACGCCGACTACAATAAGGACGATCCTTCTTCGTTCAGATTGGCACCAAACTTCTCTTTATATCCACAATTCACTTACTATTTGAGAAGGTCGCAATTTTTGAGTGTGTTCAATAATTCCCCGGACGAAACTGCATTTTACAGGCACATCTTTACCAGAGAAGATACGACTAACTCTTTGATCATGATTCAGCCAACTCTGACATCATTTTCCATGGAAGATGACCCACAACCTGTTTTGCTGGATTCTGTTTCCGTGAAGCCAAATACCATTCTGCTTTTGGACACATTTTTCTTCATCTTGATATACCATGGTGAGCAGATAGCTCAATGGAGAAAAGCAGGATACCAGGACGATCCACAGTACGCCGCCTTCAAATCCTTGCTGGAAGAGCCCAAGTTGGAAGCTGCAGAACTTTTGGTTGATAGATTTCCACTACCAAGGTTTATTGACACGGAAGCTGGTGGATCCCAGGCCAGATTTCTGTTGTCCAAACTGAATCCATCTGACAGTTACCAAGACGCTACTCATGGTGGCTCTACCATCGTTTTAACAGATGATGTCTCATTGCAAAATTTCATGACACACTTGCAGCAGGTGGCAGTGAGTGGTCAAACATGAAGCACGAGCACATAGGTATCAAGAAAGTTTTTATGAAGTTTACGCATTAGTCGCATAGCGAAAGAAAAGCGTGCCTCATCTGTTGGTGAAGTTGCTACGGAAAGCAATTATTTAACAGGATTGGTAATTAGTCATGTATTTTACTGCTTGGACTTTAGAGGTCTAAGTGAACGAACATTTCATGTTGCAAGTATATCAGAATTCATATATAGGCATGTCAAGAGTGATGCCATCGAATATGATGAAATTGTTTAGTGGCGCCTGTCTTTTACCAAGGATATTTATCACGTCTTGTGCCACTGCACCTCCTATTACAGCTGCCACTGGGGAGAACTCGACACCCGCTTGGTTGAAAAACTGCTCCACATAGCTGTCACTCAGGACCGATTCGGGTACTTTAAGTTGCTGGCAGACTTTCAATGCTTTGCCGTGTAAATCTTTGACACTCTGTGGGGGTGCCCCAGATAACAGAGCCAAAGTCAACGGTACAGCGCTAGACAGCCTTTTAATCTGTCGACGGTTCAGTTTCCCTTCTAGTGTAGCAGTCTGAATCATCGAACCAAAACTTTTGTAGTAGTTTCTCGTAGTGATGACCTCATAGAACTTTGTAGCATCCTCTTCATCCTGGTGGACTTGGACATTTATGATCTCAGCATTCGAAGACACCTTTCCAATGTCGGTAGACCTAGAACTTTTGATCTTCTTTTCCTCAGAATCGAATTGGATGAGATCGACAAATATGTATGCAAACAATCCGTTAGAGCCAGCCGTATAGAGAGGGATGTTAAAATGCCTTGTGATCCGATTCAGTTGTGTCATCTCATCGCCGCTTAATTGTGTCCCAATGACCAGATCAAAATTACTAAAATATTCCTGATTCTTGGAGTTGAAAGTGTCATTATCCAGAGTGACATTCACTCTAGGATTCATGTCCAGGATTCGGTTTCGAGCTGCATCCAGCCTGTAAGACCCGACGTCGTCCTTACTGAGAAAGAATTGAGATGAAAGATCCTCTGAAGTAACTTTGTGACTATCCAAAATTGTTAAATATCCAAACCCACTAAGAACAATGTTCTTGCAAATTTCTGTTCCCACTGAACCAAGGTTTATTAGCAGAACCCTTGCGGAACGCATACGGGCTTGTGCAGCCATACCCCAAAGCCGTATTTGCCGGTCATACAGGGCGATCTCATCTTCCGACAACTGTTGCCCACTAGGGTTGGTCGACATTGTGGCTCGTCAGTGAGTTATCCTCTGTATCTTATCTTAGCCTCTTAAAGCAGCCTTTCTTTAGTTAACTTTGGAGCCTCTTGATGAAAAATTCAAGAACTATCCAAAACTCGAAGGGACCGACTACAAGTTCATAGAATCTGGGTAAGCCTTAGGATCATCACTTGTGAATGTATTAAGAAACTAAGGATCATTTTGGGTTGGAAGCAATTTTAGTTTATGAGCAGCTATGGATCTGCTTAAGATACTTGATACAAAACCTGTTCCGGCAATTGTCGATGCCAGCACGCTAGGAATTGCAGAGGACACATCTGGTGATTACTGGTTACCGACCACAATGTCCCTATATCAAAAAGAGCTCACGGACCAGATTGTTTCACTGCATTACTCGGACATTTTGAGATATTTCGAAACCCAGGACTATAAAGAGGATGTTATTGTAGCGTCAATGAGAACGATGTGCCTTAACAGTGCATATGTTGCTACACACCCCTGCCTACTGATAGACCATTGTATGCCAAAATCTTTGATCACCAAAGACATTCCTAATCACCTTGCGGAGATGAGTGGGAAGTTTGCAGCGCTACGAGACTTGATCAATCTGGTGCAGGAGTACGAGACGAACACGGCGATTGTGTGCAGACCAGGCCGAACGATGGATCTATTGGAAGCGTTGCTGCTTGGTAATAAAGTTTGCATCAAGCGTTACGATAACCACTCAGTCAAGTCAAAGCAGAGGCCCCGTTCGTTCCCCTGTACTTGCCACTTGTTTCCATCAAGTGGGCTGAAGCTGGACAAGAACTCTTTCAAATCTTCAGGAATCTTTGACATGCTCATCTGTCTAGACCCCACAGTAGACACGGAAAAAGACGAGATACAACGTATACTTCGCCATGAGAGAAACTCGAGGAGCGCAGAGGCAGTAGCTCCGATTGTGAGGTTAGTTACTATCAACTCTGTTGACCATTGCGAACTATACTTTGGAAGGTTGTATGACAAGAAGAGTCGTGAGTTCTTGGACAGCGTTACAGCGGCAGTGGTTGTACTTAGAGATAGAGTTGGAACTCTACCGCCAGATCTGAGGCCCATATACTCTCAGAACTTAAGATACCTAATAAACTGGCTCGAGAACCCAAGTATATCGTGGCCGCTGCCCAATGTATACCGCATTAAGAAATATACACCTATAGATGTGGAAAGGTCTTTACTAACGGAAGTTCATTATAGCCAGATAGAAGACGAAATAGAGGCCGCTTTCTCTAACGGAAAGAAGCGTGGACGTTGGAGGATCGAAAAGGATTCTTCGCAAGGGAATGAGGTCAACTCTTACTACTTGTCGAAAAGGCTGAACAAAGACTATACAACAAACCCGTCTAAACAAGACATGGCAAAATTGACTGGAATATCAACAGCAGATGAAAGGTTCCATGGTGCATATCACCTGTCAAGTCAAATGCTCACACACAGATTAATACAGTCAATGGGTCAAAGTTACGTAAACCTCGACAGTTTGGAAAAGGATTGTAAAAGTTATAATGATATGGATGGGTTAGAAGAGGAGCATAGACGCTTTTTTGAGAAGGAAGTCTCCACAATTAACGACAAGCTATCACTCGCTATTAACAAACGGCAGGAAAACATTCTAAGCGCCGAAGAAACTGATAAAAAGAACTCTTACAAATATCAAAACGTTCTAAAGCTCGAGGAAGACAGAGAGCGACATTTGAGTCAATTGCAGGCAAAAGGGACTGAATACTCGAAGTTGAAGCAACTATTCAGTAGCTATGGCGATCTGCAAGAAAAGATTAGAAGGGAAAAAAGCTTATCGGCTTCGAGAGAAACCGAAAAAGAATACACATCGAAGGAATGTGGGCGAGCTGGTGAGTCGATTAACGAAAGTGCCCGTGAAATTGATAAAATAGAAGAAGAGACCTCCAAGCTACGGCAAATAATAAAAGACAACTTTTCCTCCTCGGCAAGCAAAAATGAAGTGCTGTCTGAGGATGTGGCAAACCTGAAGGTTCTTATTGACGCAGAAAAGTCACGGTGTGATGAACTGGAAGGAAAATTAGAACTTGTGGAAAAACAGTTAAACAACGTTCCAACGCCCAGAGTGCGTGTTACCAACGGTAAAAATGGGACCGGAAGGCGTTATAAAAATTCTGCGTGAATAAGGCAATATGTAGACGTATTCACATTAGGCTCAGTGTTGCATAAATCAGCTATCTATTTTCCATGACTTAACGGACCTGTCCCAGCCAGCACTGACAACGAACTCGCAATCTCTGCCCATATCTAGCGATAGTATTTTATCTGTATGACCATGTAGAGTTGCTGTGTTGTTCCAATTATCACTACTGTATGCCTTTATAAGTTTATCATAGCCGCATGACATTAAAACTTTCCCATTAGACTTCTCAAATTTAACACCGGACACAATGCTATTATGCGCTAGTAGGACTTGCGGCTGGCTAGCCTTTCTTATATCCCAAATGTTCACTGTCCCATCACCGCTACCTGTGGCTAGTTCATGTCCTCTCGGCGACCAGTCAACGCTGTAAATTGGTTTAGTATGACCTGACAAAACCATAGCACATTTTCCTGATCGTATATCCCAGACAATGCCTGTAGAATCCAAACCCCCGCTACACAAAAGAGATCCATCGCTCTGGAACGCTAAGCAAAAGACCTCTTTACCGTGTCCCTCTTGGAGCAGCAGCTCTTCGCCAGTATCAATGTCCCAAAGTCTCCAGGTAGTGTCAAAAGATGCTGTAGCTATGTACTTGCCGCTTGGGTGAAATTTACATCCAGCAATGCGCCTTTCATGGCCTCGCATATCAGTCAAGTGTCTAAGCCCTTCAGAGCTTACAGCGTATAGTCGGGCCAGACCATCCTCACCTCCTGTCGCTAAGAAGTCACTTTTAGGACTCCAGTCCACTTCTCCAACTTTTCCATGATGTGCACCATCGATTGAGTTTGTTACCTGCAAGCTGTCTGCTGATATAGTCTTGACGGATCCATCCCAGCTTCCTATTGCCAGCACGCTGTCGTCAGATGACAATTTGACGGAGGATATGGGTCGCAGAGATGTCACCTGAGAGCCTGCAAGCTCTAATCTGGTCAATCTATGCGCCAAGGCCCGCCTATTCTTGATTTCTCTTGGTATGTCAAACAGATGCGCCTCCTCCCGATGTTTGTCGAGTCTCTTTTTTGCCTGATCTATAGAATATTGTATGAGGAACTTTCTTGCTTTCTTAAGTCCCTCACCAGCTGGCGTGTAGAAGTCTTCTTCATCCTCTTCACTCTCTTCTTCTTCTTCTTCTTCTTCTAAATCTTTCACTAAAGACTTCTCAAAGATTTCCATATAATTCCTATTGGCGACCAGTAACTCAATCAACCTCTCTCGTCTCGAAAATTCATCCTCACCCCCTTTAAATTCTGGTTCTTTGAGCAATAAAAGTGTCCTTCTCACCTCTGCATCTTCAGTTGGAACTAAACTGGCTTTCGGATCCTTTCTAAAATCAAGCCTTTGCAAGGTTTCTTGTACATTGATTCCATCCTTGTTCGGTTTGTGGTCTATACGAACCTCCAAGTCTTCATAGCTAACAAACTTTTGATTGTTCATTCTTCTCTATATACTCTTGTAAGGTTCAAGAATCTTGGCAGCTTATTGAGTCAAGACACTTCTAAAGAACAGAGGTGAAAACTTAATCAGATAAAGTCAGACAAGAACAGTTAGATTATGCACGAGGAATTAAGCCTGCTGAAGAACAAGCATATTGAGTATATCGATGCTTTAGACAAGAAACAAGAGACATATGAGTATTGGCTGACCGAGCATCTGAGACTGAATGGGGTTTATTGGGGCTTGACCGCGCTATGCCTACTAGATGCTAGGGATACGTTTAATGAGTCAGATGTAATTGCTTTTGTAATGGACTGCTATGTGGAGAGTACTGGAGGGTTCGCTGCCTTCCCCAGGCACGATGCTCATCTGTTGACCACACTATCAGCTGTTCAGATTCTCAAAACCTATGACTCGCTCAGCGTGTTATCCCCATCTCAGCTAGATCGTTGTGTTGAGTTTGTCAAGGGGAACCAGTTGAGTGATGGATCATTTCAAGGGGATAAGTTCGGCGAGATAGACATCAGGTTCGTCTATACCGCGCTGAGTACCTTATCGATTCTGGAAAGGCTGACACCTGAAGTTGTTGATCCTGCAGTTCGGTTCATCTTAAGCTGCTATAACTTCGATGGGGGATTTGGGCTATATCCGGGAGCTGAAAGCCACGCAGCTTGGGCGTTTACCTCTCTCGGAGCCCTGGCGATTGTCAACCGATTAAGTGACTTGACGGAAGAGCAAATAAACGAAATAGGATGGTGGCTATGTGAAAGACAAGTTCCTGAAGGTGGTCTTAATGGCCGTCCTGGAAAATTACCTGATGTGTGTTACAGTTGGTGGGTCCTTTCATCGCTTGCTTTGATTAATAAACTTGATTGGATTGATTACGATAAGTTACGAGAGTACATCCTCAAGTGTCAGGATGACGAAAAGGGTGGCATAGCAGATAGACCTGATAATGAAGTTGACGTCTTTCACACTTTATTTGGTATTGCAGGGTTGAGTTTAATGGACTTCGAAAACTTAATACCAGTTGATCCTGTCTATTGCATGCCTGTATATGTGACGAAAACAATTAAGAAGTATCCATATAAATAAGAATGCAGAAATCATTAATAACTCTTAGATCCAAAGTATGATCGAAGTGAGCTAGAAATAAAGCTCCTCCAATGATGCTTTTTTCGATGATAAGTTATATTCAAGATACCTCGCACGCTTTCCAACAATAAACTTTCCGGGATTCATCGCCTTGCAACCATTATAAGTCACATCAAAGTACGATGATGTCGTGTCGCAAAGTATCAAGGCGGTGGGTATAGGATGCAAAGTTAGGGCATTATCTTTATTCCATACAAGTGGTCTGATTGATGTTGTGAATGGAGACAAATGACCTTGGTCTAGTATGGTTTTCACAAGCTTTCGTGATTCTCGCACTTTAGCAGGAAGCTGGTCATTTTCTCTCACTAACTGACTAATGGATGTTGCGCCAAGACTCTGCTTGGCTTCCATGAGCTGGCTTTCCCGTTTGAGTTCTTCCATCGGAAATGAAATGCTGTACCTCTTTAGCCGCTCGGAAATACAGTCACTCACAACCACTATTTCTTGCGAAAGGTATGCCAATCTCGTCGGGTTTGAAGCCCAGATCGCGTTTTTACATACCCTGTTCATTTTATGAGTGAAACGTGAGGGTATAGGTTGCTGGGGCCATGTATTTGCCGACCCCATAGAGACGGCTGAGCCCCATGGGTCATTAACACCGGGAACTAAAATGAATGTGGAATTCTGAGCTAGGTTTTCGAACTCTGAAATTAGATTAGCCAAATCATCAAAAATATTCTGATATTGCATTGTCGAGCTGACATTTCTACTGGTCATAGATGCGTGCACGGGGACCGCCGTGAAGGAGCCACACATAATAACAGCCGTAGGTGGGTCATCATTCATCTTAATGAAGACTTTTTTGAGTGCTTCCAGAGTGTCCAGCTCATTCAAAAATATGTCGCCGCCTAGTATTATGCATCGGTGATCCGTCAGTTCCTTTTCGAGCAGATGCAACCTTATCTTCAGTTCCTTATCGAGTCTGGCCACGTAATTCGAGCTTAATTGACCGTGTAACCCCAACAGATCGAGGTTTCCGATGGCCTCCAAGGTATTCTCTCGTCTTTCACCGGGCGGGTGAGTCATGGAAGATACATGGAACTTGTGGCCCACAGTAAAGTATATACCCTCTGCCAGTACTATGCAGCCTGGGACGTAAAAAAGTCCCTGAGTCGGAACTGCTTGAGAAATCTCGATTTCTATACTTCCGGATGGGTCTTCCAATGACCAACCACCCTTCGCATTTTTACTCAGTAGTCCTAACAGTAAAAAGTTCTGCCCATCACGCCCGAGTAAATTCTTGATCTGAGTAATGGTCATTGATCCAGAAATTTGGCCAACTCCATTGTCTAGGTCCTGCTGCATTGCTGCGATTGATGACAGCGGGTTAAATTCATCGGCGTTTTGGAAACTTTCATTCCGCAGAAGCCTGTCCCGTACTAAGTAGAACCTATTTGGAAATATCGAAACATTGCTGTCAATATCGGGAATTTTTGATGAGAGTTGACTACTGAAGTCCTCGGAGAGACTACTTTTCTTCACAGGAGTGAATGTAAACTGTAGTTTGACTGGATCATATGAGTATTTTGCCTGCTCTGAGGCATTAATTACCTTAAAATAATTGCGCCAGTCTAATTGCTCCTCATCGGACACTACTTCACTATCCGCACCATTTTCATGAGCCCTGTATTCCATCAGCTCGCTTGTTTTCCCAACGGAAGCCTCATTCTCTGATGATTTTATAGATGCTGTCGACGGTACGTCTCCTTTTAACATGCTGTCTATCGTTATATTCTTCGTTTTTTTAAGAGATTCTTCCTGAAGGGAGGCTGATACAGTAGCCCTTTCACGTTCTTTCAACTCGCTGACAACATCTTTCACACCCTGTTCATCAATGAAGAGGCCTCTTTCCTGCTGCCTCCAAAGTAGCGCGAATTGCTCGAGAAATTGTAGTGTATCAGGGTTTTTCTTCCAATTCATACCAAACAGATTGCCCACGTAATAAGCCAAAGCTGCCAGCCCATCGGATTTGATATTGAGACCATACTTCTTGGAAAGAACACGATAGGCCATTGGTCTCAGAAGAGGCGGCTGGATCTTCACCGGCAGCACATTCCCAGTATTCAGCATATCAGTAAAGGCTTTTAAATTACCTCTCTCTCACTTTTGTTGTAAGTCATCATTTATCAACTTTTATCATACTTATGCGACTCTTTGAAACGCGTCCTGTACTTAATACCTACAACAGACCACGCCTCTAATAGTACTAAAAACGATCTCATTAGACCTTTGAGGAATTGATCATAGATCCTTGACGCCCAATAGGCTGGTTTATTTTTTTGGTTGCACGTTAATCTGCCATTTTTCGACTTAAACAACGAACTTAGGTGAACCCTTTTCTCCAGCGAGTTGTACCACATTTCGAAGCAACTTTGCAAGTTCAACAATGGCCGTGCTCGAATCTGTGAAAAGATATCTGGGGGATCTCCTCAGTAATGATCCAAGAAAGAAGGAGTACGGTGATTTGGAAGATATAAGGCGTGGCAGGAAGGAAAGAAGCCCTCTGAGGGAGAGGAGTAGGGTTCGTCTGGGCCCCAGAAATAAAACCTGGGCAGGTGCTAACTTTGCGGGCAATGGTAGCAGAAGAATGCTCAGAAAAGAGAGAATGGCCAGGTCGGTGAAAACAAACGGTATAGCCAAGAAAAGGCCACCCACCCATAGCTCCTCCAGTGGACTAAAATCTCTGTGGAATTCAATACGGACAGTATTCACGAATGAAGATCAAAACTTGGATCTGTTGCAGCTGGCATGCAGTAACGTAACTTCCATCGTCCCCTCAAGAAAGACAATATCTGGACCCGAAGAGCGCAGACAGTTGAAGGAAAGAATAGCCAGAAGTGAGGCCTTTAAGAGAAAGGTCAATCAGCTCAAGTATGATGATGACATGCTGCAAGAGCTCAGGCGCGGAAGGTCGCGACAGAGAACTGAAGATCCCTATATTCCCAGCCTAACGGACGACCAAGTTACTCTTTTGCAAAAGAAAATTACCCAACTAGAGAAGCGGCTCAAGGATGCACTAGAAGATCTGCAGATAACGCAAAAGAGGCTTAAGTTCGCCAAGGAAAAGAACACTCTCTTGGAGTCGTTACTGGATGACGCGAACATCGATCGAGAATATGTGGAATCGAGAAGGGATATAAAGAACATCCAAAGAGACAATCTAAAACCCGACACTGAGCTTCCTCCCTCCCCCAGGCGCACCGTGAATCCTCTGTTCACATCTAGCCCAATGCGGAACGTAGCGAGCAGGGAAGAGCCCGCTTCCTCGGCGACAGACTTCTACAACAAATATCCAAAGATCCCAGAGACTGAAGCGCTAGCTAACAACCAGAGGAATGACTCTCTATCGCCCATCAGAATCGACTATTCAAAGTACTCAGTATGATTATGACTCCATTACCCGGAGATAGTTCGATTTCAGCCAAATAAGCTAAGTATACTACTTCAATAATACATTAGACAGGAGTTTTATTCATATCCTGGACTCTGGAGCCGGTCGTTTGGATCACATATTTTCAATTGATTGATTGTACTGTGCTCGATGAGTACAGGTGATTTTTTGACGAAGGGTATCGATCTTATCCAGAAAGCCATCGATCTCGACACAGCTACGCAGTATGAAGACGCATATACAGCTTATTATAATGGATTGGATTATTTGATGCTGGCATTGAAGTATGAAAAGAACGCAAAATCCAAGGAATTGATCAGGGCAAAATTTACCGAGTATTTGAATAGAGCCGAACAACTAAAGCAGCATCTCGAGGCGGAGGAGGAAAACAAGAAGAATAGGAGTGAGGCTGGAAATAGTGATGGTGGTGGGAAAAATGGCGCCAAAAAGCTTGCAGATGATGATAACTCGGAAGATAGCAAGAAGCTAAGAGGGGCGCTTTCGGGGGCCATTTTGACTGAAAAGCCTAATGTCAAGTGGGAAGATATAGCCGGGTTGGAAGGTGCCAAGGATGCCCTAAAAGAGGCCGTGATACTGCCAGTAAAATTTCCGCACCTTTTCAGGGGCAATCGTAAGCCCACGTCGGGGATCCTGCTCTATGGACCACCGGGAACCGGTAAGTCCTACCTCGCAAAAGCTGTTGCTACAGAAGCCAACTCCACCTTTTTTAGTATCAGTTCAAGTGACTTAGTGTCCAAATGGATGGGTGAGTCCGAGAGACTGGTCAAGCAATTGTTTGCAATGGCCCGCGAGAACAAACCGTCGATTATCTTTATTGATGAGGTTGATGCGTTAACGGGGCAAAGAGGTGAAGGTGAAAGCGAAGCTAGCAGGAGAATAAAAACGGAGCTACTGGTTCAGATGAACGGAGTGGGAACTGATTCTGATGGTGTCCTAGTTTTAGGAGCAACCAACATCCCATGGCAACTCGACAGCGCTATTAGAAGAAGATTTGAGAAGAGAATTTACATTCCTCTCCCTGATCTTGCAGCAAGAACAAAGATGTTTGAGATAAATGTCGGCGAGACACCGTGCTCTTTGAACAAGGAAGACTACAGAACGTTGGGTCAGATGACAGAAGGGTATTCCGGTAGTGATATAGCAGTGGCTGTCAAAGACGCTCTCATGCAACCCATCAGAAAGATTCAAATGGCTACTCATTTCAAAAATGTATCTGAGGACCCCAGTCAGAAGAAACTAACGCCGTGCTCTCCGGGAGACAATGGTGCTATCGAGCTGAGCTGGACTGACATTGAGGCCGATGAGCTACAGGAGCCTGATCTGACCATCAAGGACTTTCTGAAAGCCATTAAAACCACAAGGCCGACTGTCAATGAGGAAGATCTTCGCAAGCAGCAAGAGTTCACCAACGATTTCGGGCAAGAAGGTAATTGAAAGCGGAGCCATGGGCTTAGTAAGCACGATATAGAAAACTAATAAGATGATGTTGAATCTAATAAACATTCATTCATTTGTAAATACTGGTATTATTCTCATTGTCCGTAACCTTGGCACTTTCAATTTTCACCTTAACGATAGCTGTTTTGTCATTCAAGATGAAACAATGAGCATCTGGGTTAGCTCTGATCAACAGATCCTTGTAGTGCTTTGATTCTTCGCTTGCAGGATCGATTATTGTGCCGTGGCCTCTGATAGTAGCACTCATCTGGAACAGTTCCGCCTGGTTTAGTTCCTGTAGTAGGTTCAGAAGTTTACTGGACTGGGGGGCACCGGTAGTTGTAGCCTCTGGTGGCTGTGGGGTCCCCGTTTCAGACAAACTGTGCTTCCTAAGAGACAGGTTCTTGGCAGTAACCCAATCATGGAAGAGTAATGAAATTGTAGGATTCACTAGGATGTTCTCGTATTTCTCAGTATCATCCAAAGTTGCAAAAACAATATAATCGTCGAACTTATCGCTGGAAGCATAAGTTCCACTACTAGGAACGTAAATGTAGTTCATCAACGACACAGAGGGTATTCCATCCTTCGAAGCCGTAGCCACATGGACGTACTTCGAAGTCTTAATGAGATCGATTAAATGGTCGGGAAACTTTCCTACTAATGGCATGGCTAATTCAACAACTGATCACAGATTCTCGGACTGGCCAGTACAGAGTGCTGGCAACTACCATCTTTGTGAGTTGGGGGCAATAGCGGTCTGAGAACCCTCTTTTATTGAGAAGCAAGGACCTAGCGCCAGTCATGTGATGACGGCAAAATAGTGGATATCATAATATTACATAGTCTCGTTACGAATGGTCTACGTGGGCTGGTCAACTGGATGAGCCCTCTCGCATAGCCTTCTCGGCCTTCAGCTGGGCGATTTCTTCGGCCCAGTGTATCAATATCTGCTTCGAGGCCTGGTGAAATTCTTCAAGGTCCGGGTCGTTGACGATAACTTTCAATAGCTTGTGTAATTTGCTCTGACGTAAGGCCTCGATATCAAAAAATGGAGGGTCGTTATCTAGGTTGTTGAGAATCTTGTTCAGCATCTTGTGTGATTCGACAATTTCATCTGTGGTTGGAGGATCATCGCGCTGTACCAGGTTCTTCTGTAGCTTCCTTCTGAACAAAAGCGATATTTCAATCTTCCGTGATGGGTCCAGTCCGTGGCCCTTCTCCTTGGAATCATGCGCTAATGTCTTTTGTCGTTTACTAGGGGCATTCTTGTTTCGTACTTCGCCGTTATCGTCGTGGGACTTGCCATTCGATGCTTCGTCCTGATCCCGTACGCGCTTACGCCTGCTCTTTATCGTGGGGGAAGCCGAAGAAGACGGCGAAGGTGTGGATTTTATTTCCGTTTTACTCTCCTTCGCCTGGAAAGGATCTTCCCCGGACTCGATATGTTCCTGCCCAATCTCGCGGTTCAACTCGTCGATCCTATCTTCCTCCCGGGCTCTGTTCACTATAAAATCATTCAAGCTCGCAAATTCGTGCGCCTGCCTGTAAGCTTCCACCAGATCCTGCTGACTTTTACCCTTCCCACTCTGCGCTAGAAACTTTTCAATAGCTGATGATTCCAATGATACCAGCCTATGCGGTTGCTCCCAATAATACGTCGGATCGTTGAAAAAGCAGACGGCAACGCAGTTCGGCCTCTTCTTACGGTACACGTCCTTTCGGAGCAGTCTCTGAGGATATACAACTGCTGGCCATGGTGGAAATGAGCCCACTTTACACAGAACCAAATCTCCTGTCTTTAGGCTTTTCGCCATCGATTTTCTCTTACTTCGCCCTCTACACTAACAGAATGTAATAGTTGCAGCGTCCAGGGCACTAACTGTACCAGATTTACCAGCACTTGATGTCTTAGCGACTGGTTGATCTTTCTGGTCTTTGTTTTATCTGTTGAACATTAATATTATCAAGATCAAAGCTACCCGCCTTTGTTGATTATTATTCATTATAAAGAGTTACAGGTTGTTGGGAGTCCATGAGGTCGCCAGGCTGCTTTATAGTGATTCCTATGAGGTGTATAAAATATTCCGGTTGATTAGAAAGTTTCCTGGGCTTTTTGTCGCTTGTCCCCATGGATCTAGGAGCGGGTCTTTTTCTGATCTCGCTATATCTTAGTTGGTAGTTTACGCTTGGGACCGCGGGCTCTGCTCTTGGTGGGATGGACCAGTGACGAGGTGCTGGAGCTCTTGCTGCTGTTCAAGGATGGTCTGGAGGAGCTGGTTGGTGAGGGATCTGCTGAGGCAGTTAGTATGGCGTGTAGATCATTGCGGATGTCTCTCTTTGGAGGAACACTTGATGTCTCTTTTGGTGTCTCTTTCGAGCTCTTTAGTCGCTCCGCCTTCTTCAAAGCCTCGGGCATCGATATCTTGCGCTGGGGTACAGGAGGAGGAGACTTTAACCCACGTAGCTTTGCCTGAGCCTCAGTAACGGGTTTTTCTCCTTTGGCAGTGCCGTCCGCCCTGGCACTTTTGTTCAGCTGGTTCATCTTAAGCAAGGCTTCTGGGGGTGTAGAGACCCTTTGCTGGTTGGCTGTGCCTAAGTCGACCTTTTTAAGCCCATTCAGGAGGGAGTCTTCAGCGACGTTCTTGATGTCTGGCTTCCTCTTGGGTGGCGGTGCTACGGGACGCAAACGAGGAATTGTAAGTCCCTCTTTCTTCGTTGGCACCTGTGGTTTTGGTTTTGCAGTTGACTTCAACGCCACGGAGCTAAACTCGTTTTCATGGCTGGGCTCTTTAACCTCGGCGGTTTTCAAGTTGGCGAGTTTTGCTGGCTTTAAGGGACGAGCTGGCTTATCGATCTTCAAGTCACCATGGGACGGACTGGGACTTATAGTTTTCAGCGCCGAATTGATGAAGCTACCGCCCTTGACACTAGGTGACAATGGTTTCTGCGGCCTCGATTGCGTGTGGTCTGATGACCTTGGTGTTAGGTGCACCGAGTCCAGATAATCGGTGTGTGCCTTAGGAGCCGGAGTTGGCTGAAGTGGCACTTCGACTTTTGGGATTGCTGTGAGCTTATTATTTTCTAAGGAAGTGATGAATGTCGTAGGCTTTACGTCTACTTTCTTCGATACTTCATTCCGTTTACGGGGGACTGGTGGCGCGCTCTTCTTCTGCTCCTTGGTTTCGGGTAGCTCAGGCTTGTTACGATTGTCCTCTGAGCTTAACTTGGGCCGCAGTTCCTCGACCTCTCGATATCTCCGCGTTGGAAGGGCAGGAGCCTCGTCTATCACGTTTTTGACCTTCCGAATAGGTGAAGATGGTGCAACTTCCTCTTCTGAAGACGATACACTTTTGGCTCTACGGGCTGGTAGCGAAGGAGCTTCTTCGCTTGTATGAGCAATCTCGCGAGGCCTTCCACGACTGGGGTAATGTTTCTTGACCGGATTCTCGAAGACCCTAAGCTGATCACCGGAAGAGGACTTTAGCAGCTGGAGTAGTCTGTAGTCCTCCTCTGAAACAACAAAGGTTTTTGATCCGGAACCTGCCGCCTGGTACCTGGCTTTCTCTGGAGAGAACGATCTCTCGTAATTGTATGCCGATTTGTAGGCCAGTTCATCAGCAACTAAGTCTATGTCAGTCCTTTCAAAACTGCCCTCAGCCCTATGGGGCGGCGAATCTCCCTGGAGCAGCCGTCTGGCCCGCTCGAGACTCAGGTAATCTGGTTTGTCCTTTACAGGCGGTTTTGCCGTATTCTTTCTCTGCAGGTCATATTCTTCGACTCTCTTGAGGAAACTCTCGGTATCAGCATTCCTCATAGTATCCAATTGCATCCCTGTAGAGCTAGGTTCGAGCTAAACAAGCTCGATTAGCTAGCCCTTCTTCAATCATATAGTTAAAATCATCCAAAACGGATCCACAAGAAGTGAATCATTCATGACTATTACTCGTATTATACACATTTCTATACTCCTTCACTTGGCTGGGTGGGAGGCCTTTTTGGCCTCGAATGGTTTCAACGCAAAGCGATCGACTGCTTTCTTCTGGAAAGGTAGACTTGAAATCCACAGAATGCGAAGAAAACAAGATACACTAGCGCAGCCAGAAACACGGTATGTGCCACACTACACTCACTTGTTAGTAAATCCTTCAAAAACATCAAAAATCAATTAAAAATGAGGAACATACGCAGGACCATCCTCGGGATCGTTAATTGAGCCGACAAATGACTCGTGGTTTGAGTTGAACAGATGTGCAATCACAGAAAGGATGACAACCCCAAAAGCGGATAACACAGTACAGAACCAAGCTTTTGTAGCCTAAGCGAAATTTCGACTTTGTTAGTCTAAAGGAACAGCAAATCTAAAAATTACTAGAAGGTTTTCACACATACTGAAACAACTGGCTTCATGATTGATCGTGATAGTACTGATGAGTCTTATATTGACGAATCACCCAAACGTTGTGTATTGTATCAGTGGAAGGGGACTGCAACTTCTTTATGTGTTGCAACCTGCAAGTCCTCCGGCTGATTCGTTCAATGCGATGACTGAGGCAAAGGCTGTAAAAGATATGTTAAAGCGAGGTATACTGGGCCGTGGCAGCTCTGACGGGTTGATATGGTGTGGCAGGGTTTTTACCGCTGCTGTATTGTGCATTCGACGGTTTGGATCCAAGTTGCCCATGGTACCCAAGACTGTTTTGCTAGCGCCGCGCGAGCGACAGATGTGCGGAAAACATGAACATTTAAAAAGTGGGAGAGCATAGACGTGAGGCAGTCCATAAATGCTGGCTGTGGTGGGACGCCATTCATTCTTGTAACCTACTATCAACCAATTGGCCTTTAAATTGTATCTTGCCGAACAAAACATCAATGAGAAGGGTTCGATTACATTTTAATTTGGGCTGTCAAAAATCAAAATTGCCGATAAAGATCTAATGCTATGCAATACCACGAGTGGCTCAATAACTACTCTAGCAAAAGACTCAGTCATCAAAGTTGGATTAGCCTCCTTCGCGTGACATGCTGGTAAACACTGAAATGTGATCTAATTTTCAATTTCTCAACAAATAATAGGTCTCTTGGCCCAGTTGGTTAAGGCACCGTGCTAATAACGCGGGGATCAGCGGTTCGATCCCGCTAGAGACCATTATTTTTGCCTCGCAGATCACATACTTTTAGTGTTTATATAGATACTAAGGCACAGCAGCTCTGATGAATGTGATAACGCTTATTATTACAATTATAAACCTTCGAATTTCATTATACCATGGGAGGCCGCAAGTTTACCTGCCACCTTCCTTTTTTTCTTCTGGGGTTTCTCCTTCTGCTCGTTTTCCTCGGCGCTCGAGCCCTGGAGATCTTTGTCGAGCTCTTCGATTAGTTCTTCCCGTGAAAGTCCGACCATTGTGTCGCTGTCGTCGCTCGAAGAGTCGTCCTCTGATTCTCTGTCGGAGTCGTCCGAGCTGTCGGGGTCACTGAAGGCATCGGAGACATCGTCGCTTGTCTCTTGGGTTCCTGACTCTGTGATGGGCTGCCACAAGATCAGTCTATCCATGCCACCAGAAACCACTCGATACTCATAGTCCAGATCGAGGAACGCGACTTCATCGATATCACTATGGTGTCTAACCTCGACGACACGACCACTTTTCACATCGGCCCTGTAGAAGTTCCCGTTCGAGCTACCGCACCACACGCCGTTATCGTCTTGCAAGGTCGGCACGATGCAGTCGATGCTTTCACCCGCACAGACCTTGATCCTGTTAACCTGATCCTCCAAATCATTCTTCTTAGGCTTCCAGACGGTCAAGATGCCCTCGCCCATGCCGCACACAATTGTGTCGCCCTCCTCTGGGTCGACAAACGTACCGCAAAGGATTTCGTCCTCCTGGTCATCACTCAACATAACCTTCCGCTTAGTTTCCTCGTCGTCTTCTGGGATTTGCAGATCCGCCTCGTTGGACTCGCGCGCATCCCAATAGGCCATCGTAGTCTGTCCGACCGAGACGTACTTATGCATCGAACGTTTCGCAAACTGGAATATGTCGTTGATTGCGTCTCCGCCGTGTATCCTGTGCACCTTGTTGGTCAACTGCAGCGTTTCGCTATCAAGAATCGCGACGCTCCCGTCCTCGTCTCCGAGCAGCAAGTAATCATGCGTTGGGGACCTGATTAGCTTGGTGAACTTGGACTTTTGTTCCTTGAAAGACGTCTTTCTCACCACCCGGCCCGTCTCGGTCGACGCCTTCTTCAACACGTTGTCCGCCCCAACAGAGTAAACGTATTCCCCGTCAGGATCCAGACACAGGCAGCGGACGCTGCCCTTGTGTCTCTTGGTGCTCCACAGCAGCTTTACCGCCTCTGTAGGGTGTTCCTTCCCCACGTCCACGCAAGTCCAGAACGGCTTCTCGTCCTTCTCTCCCACCCGCACTTCCTTCTTGTTTTCCAAAAGAGCACTCTGGAGCAATCCAGCGTCATATGAGTAACAGTATATGTACCCTGTTGCCAGCCCGGTCACCAGAACAGGCTTAGTCGGATGCAATGCCATCTGGAAAAGCGGTTCTGAGAATCGAAACTCCGCCAATGGCTCTCCCAGACACGGAAACTCGGGTACCACACCCTTCTTAGACTTTGTCTTCTTGCCCATGCCAGTCCAAACACGTTTCCAGCCGATCAGCAGTCTTCTACAGCCAAATACGAGTAGCTCATCGCATCAATAGCTTCTATAGTGTGGAAAATTTTGAAATTTGGCCCTACAAGAGCTGGTCACTCGTATTTCACGTGATTTTGACCATCTGGACCAGCTTCACCGCCTGAACCGGTCCTCTGGGCTATATCCTGGACGCCAGGCTCGAGTTCTGGGAATTCCTCGACGATCTTCTCAGCTAGCGAGTCCCGCAATTGTCTCAGACCGTGCATCTTGGCGCGCTGGTACTGGTTCGACCGCCGAATCGCCTCGACAAACTCTCTAGTGTAGATATCAGGGTTCCTGCCGTCTTCAATATACTGTACGACTTCGAACGGGACGTGCACGTTCTGCAACTGCGATTCCGGGTCGTTGCTTTGTCTGTTCAGGTTGGCTAGCCGGTCCACGTTTCGCCTGAGGTTGGTAACCATGCCCTGGGATGCCTCGGAAGTGCCGGGGAAGTCGTACACAGAAACGCCCAGCTCGATAAAGGACTCAATCACGGCTGCCAGCTGCTGTTCCACAGCACCCAGCTCCTGCTGGATGCCCTCCAGATTCTGTTTTGGACCCATCTCGGTGTGTTAGGTTGGTGTTTTCAAGAGGCGGGCTAGATCGGCTGGTCTTATAAGAGAGAAGAACTAGAAGGGAAGCCAGAACAGACATAAGAGGACCCGGAGAAGAGAAGCTGAGTGGTGAATCTGGGCATTGGGATGTTGGAGAAGGGCTTTGTTGGTTGATAGAGAACGGTTCTTGTAAGGTGTAGAATATCACGTGAAAATAGCTATAATGTGGCTCTGGTTTGATGCATCGAGCAGGTCGAGCATATTTATAAGCTGATGGCCTGATGGATGCCAATTCATCTCTGTTCAGGTTCACTAGTGGTACTGGCAAGATGACGGACTCGACAAAGGTATACTCGCTTAGCGAAGGGGTTGTTGTAACCCAGGAGCAGCTCGACCACTGGAACCGGCTGCTCGCGGACGCTTCGCACCCGGTAGAGGTGCTAAAGTGGGCCATCACAACTTTCCCAAGGCTCTACCAGACTACTGCGTTCGGGCTCACTGGGCTTGCTACGATCGACATGCTGGCGAAACTGAGGGAGCAGGACGCGGATCTCAAGATACCGTTGATCTTCATCGACACCTTGCACCATTTTCCGCAGACGCTCGAGCTGCTGCAGAAGGTGCAGGAACAATATTACACGCCGGTCGGCCAGCAGGTAGCTGTATTCAAGCCAGAAGGGTGCGACAGCGAGCAGCAGTTCGCAAGCAAATACGGGGACTTTCTGTGGGAGAAAGACGACGATAAATACGATTTCCTGGTCAAGGTAGAGCCTGCCCGCAGGGCGTACCAGTCTTTGAACTGTCTGGCCGTGCTGACAGGCCGCAGGAAGTCTCAGGGCGCCGCACGGTCCAACTTGCAGTTTGTCGAGGTCGATGAGCTGAACAAGATTCTCAAAATCAACCCGCTCGCAAACTGGACCTTTGACCAGGTCAAGGGCTACATCGACGAGCATAAGGTACCCTACAACGAGCTCCTAGATCTAGGGTACAGGTCCATTGGTGACTACCATTCCACTGCGCCAGTGAAGGAGGGAGAGGACGAGCGAGCCGGCCGCTGGAAGGGAAAGGCCAAGACCGAGTGCGGTATTCACGAGACCAGCAGATTCGCGCAGTTCCTAAAGGAGAATGCAGTTTAGACGTTACATTACTATTTAATAACTATTTATCGGAGAAAAACCAGAATTTGACCCATCGCGAAGCACTGAACTGGTGGACTGCCTTTCAGCGACAGCTGGCCACCGTGGAACAGAGCATTGGCCTCTTAGTCCAGCCGCAATGGCCCCGTTGAAGCGTCCGATGCCCATCACGTGTAGTCTCGCAAGCTAATAGTATGTGAAAAATCTTGGCGAGATCAGAACATGTAATACTAACGAAACCGAGGTTAAAGAAGGTGTAAAAGATGGGTAATTTCAGGTTTCCAATCAAGACTAAACTTCCCCCAGGGTTCCTGAATGCCAGGGTGATTAGAGATAACTTTAAAAGACAGCAGTTTGCCGAGAATGAAGTGACTACTAAAGCGTTGAAATTTATTGCAAGAAATACTACTCTACCCCCACGTACAAGACTCGAAGCACAATTGAAACTGACCACAATGCCCAATTACACACGGCTAACACAGATCAGAAATAGATGTGTGGAAACAGGGCACGCCAGGTTTGTTCTAAGCGACTTCAGATTGTGTAGAACGCAGTTCAGAGAAAAGGCTAAGAAAGGAGAGCTGCCCGGGGTCAAGAAAGGTGTCTGGTGAGCAACTGGGCTCTGTTTACGTGTAAATAATTTTAGCGGTCAACTAGTATATTATCCTTTTCGTTCAATTTCAGCCTGGCTAATCCGATAGCAGGCCGAACAGCCAGCCCCCTGTGGGACGCCGCATGGCCAACTGATGAGCTCTGCACTCAGGGACCGATAGGACACACTCATCAGTGGACTAAAGACTATGATATTTCTTTATTAGAACCTATCTTGGACTGTATAGAGGTTACACATTTTGTAGGAAAAGGGAGAATAACGATTCAAAGTATTAGCATATAAGGATGGCGAGCTGTTCACAACAAGACACACTTCTTCTTCTTCTTCTTGTCAGTATTGTTCTTTTTGGTCTTCCCGTTAGACTTAGACTTGCCCATCAAAGAAGCTCTGGTGGCAGCCTCAAAAACTTCCCTGACACCGTAGCCGGTCTTGGCTGAACACTCGTAGTAGCCGGTGGCCCCAATCTGGTCAGCAACAGACTGGCCTTCGGCAGAAGTCACAGGCTGCTGGCCCTCGGCCCTAAGGGCTTCGATAGTCTGTGGGTCGTTTCTCAAATCGACCTTACAACCCACCAGGATGATGGGCACGCCTTGACAGAAATGTAGCACTTCAGCAATCCATTTTTCCTGCACGTTTTCCAAAGAGTCGGGCAAGTCGATCGAGAAACAAATTAGCACAACGTTCGAATCGGGGTACGACAAAGGTCTCAACCTATCGTAGTCCTCCTGACCAGCAGTATCCCATAGGGCCAACTCCACACGGCGACCGTCAACCTCGACATCAGCAACGTAATTCTCGAAAACAGTAGGGACGTACACCTCAGGGAACTGGCCCTTGCTGAACACGATCAGCAGACACGTCTTACCACAGGCACCATCACCAACGATCACCAACTTTCTTCTAATGCTAGCACCAACTTGTTGAGACATACTGGGCAATTGTCGTTCCAATGAAACTTCTTAACAATATAATGCAATCGACAGCAGGTAATGAGATAGCTCAAACTGCTTCAACAGTCGGTTCTATTAGTGTTTATTCACAGTAGGTGGCTCCTTCCTGAGTGGAAAAGAGGGAATGAAAGATCAGAATTCCTCACCGAAAAAAAAAACATGAAACTAAAAATGGCTGAAAAAAATAAAGATAACAGAGCTACAAGACAGGCATGTGATGGCGATCCTGAACGCAGGGAACTCGTAGTGAGCTCAATTCTTCGACATTGGTAAGACCGACCATTTCAGAATATTCTTCCAATTTGAATGGTTTAAATAGCGTTCCTGGGAGCCGAGATAAGACCAACAACGGGACTCTTGAGAATAATTAATCTGACGGGAGTTTCTCCGGGACATGGGGCTATATCTGGCCGTACTTGTCTATTGGGAATAGTCCGGTTGCGTAGGGTGTGCCGTAGGCCTGGGAGATATGCCTTGTATTCGGGATCTTGTAGCCGGAGTTGGGTTCTTCAGAGATGCTCAGATGGCTGAGCTGGGTGGGACGGAAGACAATCACAGAGTCGTCTGTGGCCAGCACATAGAGCTTCTCAGCTGTCTTGTCGTACTTGATATCCTTGACGCCCTTGTCGAGCTTGATGGTGCGGTAGGGCTTGGTGAAGGGCCCGGTATGCGGGCTGTCTTCGTGGTCATTGAGTGGTGATTGGGCAGGCAGGGCTTCGTTGGGGGTACCGAACGCGTCTCTCTCGTCCATCTCGTCCATGTCATCGTCCTCGGGGACCTCTAGGGCTGTTGGAGTTGGTTCGGTCGGAGCGCTTTGAGGTATGACTCTCGGGATGCTAGCCAACGCTTGTTCGAAAATATCAAGCTGGCCCTGGCCTTCTGCTTGGGCAGTGTCGATACGGCAGGTGGGTGAGACCATATCGCATCTGTGGTAAAAGTGCAGCTCGCTTACGTGCCTGACACTTTTGTCTGGCTCGATGACAATAATGAATGAGTCGTCATTCATTGGGTATGTAAGCAAGTGCTTGGTTCCGGGAGGGGTTTCTAATATGAAAAACTCCATTCTCTTCTTCGCTGCACTGTTGAAAATCCTTCTCATTATGAATATCCTGTTGTAGGTCGCATGTTGGATGATTAAGTCATTGCCGAAAATTTGGAATTCTTGAATCTGCGTGGCATCTTTGATATGGAAGCTGAACTCGCTTATTATCATGATTCTGCCATCATCTACTTTGGCCTCGACCAATTTGGCCATGCTGTTGTTTGGAGCTTCGCCATCCTTTATTGTCAGAAAATAATACTTGTTATCCACTCCGGGCTTGATCGATGGAAACAACCATTCCTCAAAGCGGTGAATGCTGTGCTCGGCCACTACAATGTTACCTTTTTCCGGTAGAAGGTATACCAGCTTAATCAGGTGGTCAAAACCCAAAAGTAAAGCTATGTTCTTGCCCTCACACGGGATCTCGACAACATCTCTTGGTCTTCCGCATTTCTCCTGTAGAACTGAAGGGTCTAAAGACTTCGTCTTTCCGTCCGTTAGTTTGATACAATCCCACTTACGCGAGTCAAAGTTGGCTACAAGCATCCTGTTGATGCTTCTGATGAAGATGAACTTTTTATTGATATCTCTTGTACAATGCAGAAGATATTTGGCCCGATTCCAAGAGAAATATGACATGTCAAAGGCATGTAGGCCATGACTGTATGACACAAAAGCCCTATAATGGGCTTTGTCCAATTGGACGTCCAATATCGGATTGAGCTTCCACTGATAAGGTAGTTTTAAGTCAACATACGAGTAATTCCAATCCCCGGTACTCGATAAGGTAAAAGTCACAATCTCGTCATTGGAAAAGACTAGGCAAGTAGTTTCATCCACTTTTCTCAGCCGAATTTCTCTTCCATTGAAACCGAGATCGAGACTGTGTACAGAGTAATCCTGATGATTGACCAACAAAATGTCTCGACCATTTCGTATGCAACAAAGCCAGTGCGAAAGAGATACTATTGAGTCTACGTGACCAGTACGTATCTCTTTTGAGGCAATCGGCACTTTATTCTGCTCGTCCAAGGCTTCCCATGGTATTTGGATTAATGCGTCACCTCCACTCATATACACCAGCACTTGGTCGTGGTCATCTTTGGTGATATGAAACTTTGCAAACCTCTCGTCAGTTTGATTGTTCATCAATTCATCGAATGCGAAGGTCTTCTTGAAAGGCTTGCCATGAGATAACTCGTCTATATTTTCGGCATACCAAACCTGACGTTCTTTAGTGTTCCATATTATCACCAAATCTTCTAGATGAGTAGCACCTTCGATTTTCCATCCAGGATCCACTCGCACAGGTTCAGCAGATTGATCAAAATCCAATGATTCTGAATAAATTTCTGTAGCAGTGATTTGAATGATGTTTTTTGATGTGAGGAAGCAAGCCCTGCTATCCTTCACCTTTATTAGTAAATCCTCAATCTCGGTTAAAGCAGGTTCTTTATCCGAGAAATCAAGCGTGAATGATCTCAAAGAAGGCGAAGAGTCGACACCAAGTAGTAGGTACATGTTCGTATCGAGATCGTTTTCTGTCTGCAATAGCCTGCTTCTTAGATTGGGCGCAATGCAATTCAATTGTATTACTTCGAACTCGTCAAAGACTTGTTGGGAGCTGAAAATTTTGTACAGCTTTTGAGCTGGAGAACTGGTCTTGAGGTGAGTTATTGAAGTGGGAGAAGTCAGCCACAGCTCAGAAGAAAAACGGCCAGACAATTTTGATGGCTCCACGATGATCATCTGAGAGCTCTCTTCCATTGAGCTGTCCATGGTGTGTTTGAAAGTAAGAGCACTGAACGATGCTACTGGAGAGTGGCCTGTAACTCTCTTTATCTGCGAGGTGTCTATAGATATCTTGAGCGTCCTCCCATAACTTACAACAATCATGTCATATTGTTCATTATCATCGGCTTGTTTCCTGACAGCGCATAAACTCTTCAGTCCTTTAAATCTAGTCAAGGAGAAAATTTCAAGTTGATCTGCTCTATCGACCATGCAAACATTGATGTAACCGCTCGACGTACCAAATATCATAGAATAGTCAAAGCATCCAAATGTTTCTTTATCAAGCTTTTTCAGTTTCTTCAGGAAAAGAGGAGCAGGGAAGCAATCACAAACACTTTCTATAAAATTGGACTTCAACCTTGCAAAACTGGTCTCGCCAGACATAAGTTGATTGGCTGTAACGAGTTCCAGGACACCATCATAAAAAATGAGTACCTTTTGGTTACCAACGGGCGAACAACTTCTGAATTTCTGGTCTGTCAGATAAGTTAAGTAGTGAACCTTTTTTAGCGTGGGAGAACTTTCATCCCATTCTATGCAATAATAAATCAGGCGTTCGTATTGTATGGCTGCGACAAAAAGAAGGTAATGAGAGTCCATTGTGTTGGGAAAGAATGTACAGTCCAAAATTATAGTATTATCGAAGTTCAGATTATTTACCAACTGGAAATGTAGCTGATCCTTGAATTCAAAGAATCGAAGCACGCCTTTTTGAGGGTGAATAACAAGGAACTGATTATTGCACTCATTTCTTATAATGCGCCATAAGCCATCTGAGCCTAAATCCCAATATTGGGTAACATAAGACACACTGGAGTGCGATACCAGCAATATGGCGAGTAGAAAGCCTGTTGGAATTGTTACAAGTATCACACTTTCTAAGGTATTCTCAGATGTATGGAATACTTGACAATCGTCAATGCCGCCATATATTAGAGTTGGGATGGCATCTCCAACTTCATAAACCGAGTTCCTTGTGACTATGAGATACGATTCTCGCAATTTTGGGTCCTGAGCTTTCTCTGCTTCCTCATCTTGAACATTTTCGTGAGTAGAGTCGTACATCAACTCCTCTATTTCAGAGTCATCGAGGGTCTCTGGATCCTTAACAACTCCAAAAACCTCTTCCACCAAATTACGGGGAGCAAATGATTTGACGCACGTTCCAGAGCCGTTTTGTGCGAGTGAGGACACTCTGCTCCACTCCTTAGCAATATCACCGGCAACTAGGAAGGGCAAACACTTGACGGGATACTTGCCCACAACCGTAGTGTCCCAGAAAAAATCTTGCCTCTGTGAATGTATTCTAGTGATGTACTGAGGATCATTATTCAAGAGAGGTAGGATGTCAGTGTAATTATCTATTCCGGAGTAGGATAGTGGTTTGTCGTAGTCGCCTGTTACAGCCAAATCACCAGCTCGAAACCATGATATAGTTCCGTAAGTCAGCGAGGATTCAGCATTGCCAATTGTCATGAAATGACCCTGATCTCGAGCGATAAGCCTCTGGCAGCTCTCTTCAATCGATTACTTTGATACTCGCAACGAGCGAGCGCGTATATAGGTGAACTTTTGCCAACTTTTGCCATCTTTTGTCAAGATTAAAAAAAAAAAAAGTTCAGTTATGCTAATACAATTACTGTTACGCTCAATCATTTAAGAGCGATGTACTTACACATTAAGCCGGATGGGTGTATCCGGTCGAGCTCTTCAATGTTCAGGCCCCTTTCTGTAAATCTTCGATCTTGGTGTAGGAGTCGTAGCGAGATAGTGGTCTCAACGGAGCGGTTTGCCGTTCTTTCTGAACTTGAGGACGGTTACGTACTTTGGTCTCGAGAAATTTCGCTGTATGCTTCAATACATCTTTGAGCACGACCTTTTTTAATTCCATCAGCAGGTCAATCATTCGCATGGTCTGGTTTTCGAATGTCAGCTGTGGGAAGTGAAATATGAAATCTGTAACATTTGCAATACGTTTGGTTCCTTTCCCTCGGAAGCTGATACACAGCTGAAAACTGTTGATGGTCAGGTTCTCAACTATGAAAAAATCCACTGATCGCTGTATCATTTCGTGCAAATCTGGGCTTTTTTCACCAACCAGGTTCACGTAGTCCTCAGTGAGCTCAGGGTCATACGTTGCATCTGATCCTTCTGAGTCACTGTCATTTTGTCCTTCTTCTGCTGAGCTGAACTCTGTTGGAAGTAACCACGCTATGACTTTTTTCAGTGTTTCTTCTTCTAATCCCATCGAAAGGTCAGCTAGGTTTGTCTCAACATCCTGTATAACTTTAATGCCGCCTACAGGCTTGTTCATTATCCAGTTTATATCAATAAGTGGTTTGTCATGTTCTTTTATTCGACTCTCTTTCAAAGATCCTGGAACGTACGGGCCAAGAATGTTCTTGTAAGTCGCACCCCTTTGTAGATCAAACGTTTGAGCCATGTCGACAGTAACTCTATTCCTATTGAATCCTGTTGATGTTTCCTCTCTCTGGAAATGAAGTTTGGCTATCGCAACATCAAGGAACGAAGTTGCATCTTCGTCCAGCATATGAAGTATAATTTCTTTAGAATGAATGTTCCACAGCAAACAATGATCTGGATTTGCTGCCCAGCCCTGATTGGATCCCAACACTCTCATCATAATGTACAGCCGCAAGGAATGATCGGCCTTCTCGTTCCGTATAGCCACAAACTCTTCTGAGTCAGCAGCATCAAGTATGTGTCTCCTGAACAGATACTCTTGCTCCACTGTTGAAAGAACATTCAGATTCGTTTGTATCGTGGAAAGCATTTTCTGCATCTGCGCTCCGTTTTCCGGATCCAGCCCAATCGTTAGTTTCTCTATCTGCTTACGCAAGTCGGCACTTTCCGGCTCCATATACATGATCAGATTTGTAACCAACTTGTAGAGAGTCTGATACCTTCGCGAATTTGATGTTATGGCAACTACGGGAACATAAGCAGTTAAAGTATCTCTCACTTTGTCTTGGTGCCAGCTATACACGCTGGGCAGCTGGGGCACATTGTCGTACAATGACACGGCAGATAGATCCTTTATCATTGCATTCGAGGCTAGCGGCTCTGGGTCGTAACAAAGATCGAGACTTAACCAAGGTGGCCATTGTGTTTCCTCTAATTGTCCATAGCCACCGAGGGAGAAGAAAACTTCATGTAGTCCATCTTGATCGACATCATATTCGTTCTTGTGAAAATGAAACATATTCCCCTTGATAAAATGAACACCATACCGTTTTAGGAAATCATCTTCGCCGTACTGAGCCTCTGGATTCCCGAATGCTAACACTTTAATCATAATGCTGGGCGCCGCGACGACCACACAGGCATCAGGCTCTTGTTCGGTAATGAGTTGAATCTGTGGGCTTATGAAATGCACTATATGGTTGTGGTGCACCTCGTAATCCATCTCGCAGCCCAAATCAGAGATACCTTTCTCGAAAATTCTCTTCAGCACCTCTGCAAAGTTTTCATCGCTGGAGCTGTTCAACTCGGCCTCAAATTGAGAAGTTCCTTCAGCAGATTTTCGGGCACTACGAGCGTCGATATCACCGGGCGCATCCCTGTGTTGGATTATTTCGTTGATGAGCTTTGAACATTGTTGAACAGTCAGAGATAAAAATTGACGCGCCAGCTTCAAATAATGTAGGTATTTGAACACAGCATTTCTTGTACCCTCATTCCATTTGAGCAACATTTCACAAACATGATACCTGTTTTCATAGTCGTTGGCTGAGATAACTGAGTTTTGGACCAGATTAATCATCGGATAGTGAAGGGTAGGAGTATAATTCTTATCTGTTCTGTCTCTTTTGAGCTGTTCAAAGTCTTCCAGCAGCTGGTCGACCTTGAAGATCGCCTTATCAGTCTTTTCCAAATGCCTTTCTATGAGTTCAACTTCTGAAAAATCTACGACAGTACCCCTCTTTTGTTCCAATCTTTCTTTATATTGAGATAAGCGTTTTTTCCTATCATACAAGGCATCGAACGGTAGTTTCAAAGGTTCTCCTAACACGCACTTATGTGATATATTGTTTCTGAATGGGACAATGCTCTTATGGGTATGAGGATCAACTTGAAATTTGTCACCGTAAGCGGCACGCCTCCGATACTTAAATTGGCATGAATAAAGCAGTCTCATCATTTTCAAATGAGGAATATAATCCTCAATGTCAATGAAGTTCGCTTCCTGGAAATCGGTGGGGTCGTACCAGTTCATATCATTGTCCGGAATTTCGATGTTAGAGTCGGCCTTTTCTTCAACATAATTCAACTTTTTGAAGGTTGCTTCAACGGCCCTGATATCGATACCAGCAGTTGAAACGTCTCCCTCCAGAAGTTTGAGACTCATTATTTTTTTAGTTTTATCCAGCCCCTCTTGATATTTAAGCATAACCTCTTTTCTCTGGTGTAGGTCCATGACGAAATTTTCGGCCTTTGCCTTCAAACCAGCAAATTCTACAGCTTCGCCGTTGTTCTTCTTAAGCTCATGTGAGCTATGAATACTGTGAGCCATATGAGTAATATAGAGAGGCGCAACGTCTGCGTGATACGAAATGGTGTACAAATGCTCTCCAAATTTGGGGCTAATGCTTTGCAGCCCAAACAAGGGTCCTCTCCTCACAGGCAAATTTCCTGCAAAAGATTTCCACCAAGCCATGAAAGAGCATAACCCCGCTGGGCTCAGTTGCATTTTGTTATAGGCATTGCGACCTCTCGACAGAATTAGAAATGACATGTGAATAAAATCGCTTCTAAATCCAGCATAAGAGTCATGACTTTTCTCATCCTCGACATCTTTTGGATTGCATAACCTTGTATCGTAGTGATGCTTCGAAGAAATTGTCCTTTCTGTGGTTCCAGGTCGCAGCCGTTCCAACACTATTCCGACATTCAAAGCAATACCACCTGCCAAGCTGATGCCCGTTTTCTCGATATAATGAGATGCCATATCAGATGTTTCTGCTGTGTGCATGGATGATTGTTCCAAACCTAGCATGTAATAAAAAGAGGCATATTGCTGCAGGTTAGTACTACTATGACTGGGAACAAAAACAGTACTGCTCGATGGCTGACACCAGACGAGCAATGGCTTCGCAAAATGATTCGGGATACTGAAATGAACGTTTTCGGCCTTGCAAGAAAGGAAATTTAGCGGATCGTCGTCCTGGTTGCAGGTAAGTACGACATTATCGGAGAATCCAACTACAAAGCCAGCGCCTTCTTGCGCAATTCGGTAAGGACTTTTCCCGCCCTTCAAACAAACTTCGAACCGGCCTTGCTTTTTCCATGAAACTTTCACTCGAGCATGAAAGATATACCTCATCTTGTCCCAGAACCCCAATTTAGGAGATGGATCAATCGGAGGTTTCGAAAAATTATCCAAACACTGCATCGTTTGCTGTATTGCAGGTTGATATCCTCCACCCCAAGTCACTTGAGTCGTCTCACTGGAGTATATATCGAACATCAAGTCTGTGAAAATCTTGGCGCTTGTCAATGTTCTTGGGACCATGATGGAGTAGTAAGCATCCCCTTCCTTCGTTGCGGAAGGCACCAAAGGTACAAATATTTTCCGTATCTCCTTTTCCGACTGTATCATATCTTCGGCAATAATTAAATCACCGTGAATGTGTATGTTACTCTCCTCCGACTGAGCAGAGTTTAGCGGTGGAATGAAAACCATTGGCAATGGATAATCCTTCAAATGCCATCTAAGCTCACTAAATTTTGCATCAAGGTGCATAGGAACCATTATGGAATACTCGGTATCCTTTGGAACACCTTTTCCGACTTTGTGAATAAAATCTGGAACACCTCCCACCCCGAATGATGGATGATAAACATCGATATCGACGCGCTCAACAATCATAGTTGTCAAGAATGGATGAGTGTCGAATGGCAGAACCCTGTGATTGAACTCTTCTGGTAAGGCTGAATAGTTGACGTCTCCCCAAAGAAATTCGAAGTTTTTTTCGAAAGTTTGTTTCTCTTTCAGTTTGTATTCTTTAATTCTTCGTATCCATGAGACGGAGTTATTTTCCAGTAGACGTTGATAAGCTTCCTCGACTTCCGAAGGTATTAGCTTCTCGTCTTCATGGTCCTCGTCGGACTTAAGCTCATCAAAGTTCACTTCGTTTCCGTCCAACCCAGTTGGACTAGCATTTTTCTTCAGCCTGAACTTTTTTTTGATTGCATGAACCGTTTGCATTAGCTCGCATGCCTTGTAAGGCGTCATCTTCTGAGTTTTGGACAATTTAGACTGGTTCCGCTTCAACAGGTCTGCTGCGGTGTGCTTTTCAAACTCCTCTATCTTAGCCAGTCTTAACTTCTGTTCTTCGAGACCTATTTGACAAATCATGTTAATTTCGGCCTCGAAAGGATCATCGTCGACACTAAATAAAGCTCTGTTTGACTTCAATTTAATTTTAGGTAGCGCAGGAGTTTTGACTGGATGAGGGAATATAATGCTGTCATTGTTAGAAGTCCGAAAGCTGTGAATTATTTGCTTCAAGCTCTTGAAAAGCGTTGGAATGTTATCAATTAACGTGTAAAGTTCAAATTTATGCGGTATGCTGAAATGCCATGTTTCATTTTCAAGAATAATAGCAGGTGAAGAGGATTTGCAGTGTTCAAAATCGCTGTTCATTTGGTTCAGAATTGCATCAGTATCTGCAAAAATACGGAAACGCAACACTGTGATGAGACGGACCCAATAATTGGGGAAAAGTGGGGA